>WTSP01006798.1:15354-83951 GCA_025331215.1 Actenoides lindsayi | reverse complement strand
TTTAATTTTTTTTTTTTAAATACTTTCTCAACATTTAATTAGACATCTATAAAAGCCAGTTGAAATGAATACACATTAGTTCTAGGACAATTAAAAAATCAAAAGTCACTTTTCTAAAGCCAGATCAGATGTGTAAAGCTTTGGTGAGTAACGAATTTCCAGTTTAAAAATATTGAGAACTTCTTTGAATGGAGAAAAAAACATTCTTTTAAGCTAAAAATAAAATTCCTATCCAGAATCAAGATGTTGAGCTTCATATGTGAATGAAAATGAATTACAGTTAAGCCATTTAGAACTTTTCAGAACTTGATTAGGAAATGTATACCAGAAATGTTTTCATTTTGAAACAGTCCTTTGGTGAAATACTAATATTAGCATTATTTTTTTCACTAAAGCAGTTTTAGGTTGAAAAAATACTGTCTACTTTCTCTATATTTTTAGATGCTGTTATGTACTATATTTTATATTAGAGACTGTATTCTAGAAATATCCAGCTGACACACAGTAAAAGAAACTAGGGGTCATTTGAAAAAGGACCACTTGCCAGTAGGAGTTCTTATAAATCTCTTAAGTAATGAGATGTGTATTGTCTTGCCTGATACTAATAAGACATAATGAGTAGAATTTCTGAAAAAGCTATTGTAGTCTATCTGCGAAGTGGAAAAGTCTACATCCAAAGCACTAATTAGACTGTTATCATAACTTACAGAAATTGTGAATCCAAACTGAAGGAATCCACTGGGACTAGTAGACTGCTCCTGGACTCTTGTTCACATAAATTTATCCCTAATGACTATGCTAACAGAACTAATTCACTGAAGTTCAGGTCTATGCCACGTGTGCAATTCTAACTTTACAAGCTACCTGCAAAAGCAAGGGTGAAATGGTAAGAGGAAAATTCTGTTCGTTGCAACTGGAATTGATTATCTGGCTTCATCCTCTCCAAATCAGTATGATATGCATTTACATGTGAAATGTATTTCCCCATAATGTTTCGCAAACAATTTAATTAAAATGAAACTTCTTTAAGTAATTTTCTGTTGAACAAAGTAGTAGATGTACTTAAGAATATATGTATCTCTTCATGTGTGTTTACAAATATATATATTTATGCATGTGTATGTACATGCATAAAAACATATAGTTGCACTTGTAGGAGATACATATTTGTAGATACAGACAAATATACACAGAAAGGAAGACAAAGAGAAAAGTGATAGAGCATAGACTTCAGATGAGAGACTTTAAAAAATATTGATAGGATTCCAAGTGAACTGTACTTTGAAGTAGACCTAGCTAGATCTTTCCCTTATAACGAGCTCCCTGAAGAAGACCACAAGGCTTTTAAAATCAATAGAAGTTACATTTTTATAAGAAACAAAACTAGAATTTGTGAGTTCTTTTTATACAGAGGAATATTTTAGAACTCTTTTTATCCAAGGAGTACAGAGAATAAATAAGAAATATTTATGCACCAACTTCCCCTTTCCCCATGCATCCTTGCACGGGGAAAGGGGAATGTTGTAATTCATTCATTTTGTTTCATCTAAACCACAGCTGATCAGTCCTTGGTTTTCACAGCACCTTCATCATCTCTGAGTCACATTTCCCCCTCCCACATTTACAATCATTTGACTGTCACACACACCCCCCCCCCCCCCCCAGAGGTCTCTTTTTGCTCACAGGTGATTCCATTTTATGTAATCTTCTTCAAAGGAAAATATATGACACAAGTCTCAACCATCATAAAGACTAAAATATATAAAAGATTGAGGTTTGGAAGATAGTGTTTGGGAAAGGGAGGAAAGGGCTTTAAACCAGTTAAAAGTTCTGAAGTACAACCAAGCAAGTGTGAAATAAATCATCCAGAAGATGATATTCTTTCTTATACACTATCAAAGCATCTTCCAAACAGTTTTTTTGAAGACAGTTAAGTGGAGTTATTTCAGTTTAGCTTATATTATATAATATGGTGAATAGCGTGCACAATAAACCTTCTGTAGTCAGTGATCTGTCTGTGTTGGCTCCTCTTTATTCCTCATGAGAAACTGCTACTGCTGTTACATATGCTTCCAGAGCTTACTTCATCAGAAAAATGGACCACAGATTGGTCCAAGAGTCATGGACATGGATTTTAACACTTCTTATTTTTAAGCAACCAAAAAGACCAGACTTCAAGGTTATACCTAGTGGCACTGAGCCACTTGTAAGGAAAGAATAATTATGAACTTTCATTAAAGCTGGCTTATATTTAAAAAAAAAAAAAGTTTTTTTCTGAAACACAATACCTATGTATATACTACTGACAAAATGCTACAGAAATTAACAGCTGACAACCACTTTCTCCTTAGCCCTAACAATTGTTAGTGTGTTGGAAGAAAAATCGTAATTGATTATGCTGGTGTTCTGACTGAGCATTAATGATCTCAGTTTCCCTTCCCAGTGTCAGATTCTATTCTGACATTTTATGTAACCCCCCCCCCCCCCCCAAACCAAAACCATTTATTCCCTACAAATCAAAAAAAAAAAGAAACACAAGATATATGGGAGTAATGATTTAAAAATTGCAGTGACTACAGTAAAACTGAGAAGTGGCTGCAGATGCATTGATAGAATTTTTTTCTTGTCCTCAAGATATATTATTAGGTGTAATCATAATCTTGTCAACTAAAGGATTGTTGTTTGGAATAACAACATGTTAATAATAATATATAATGATGGAGAACTGGCTAGCCTTCAAAAGTTTCAATTTTACTCTCACTGAATAAATATTCTGAATATTAGTTGCTTACCTGAATATCCAAGCTTCTTAAGTCTACAAATGGCAGCTGAAAATCTAGTTCTTTCAATATTTTTGATATCTTTTTTTTTCCCCCCACTGTTAGGCCGGCTATACTTTAGGATTAGGAATAAGTGAGTTACTCTTGTCATGGCTAGCATTGAAAAAATAAAGAAAGTGGTATTGATTTTGTCTTTATGTTAGACATGGGATTAAGGTTTAATAAGCGTAGGTTCAGTGTTTGGCACAGAAAGTCAATCTAGGTCTCAAGTCACAGACACGTGGAAAGTCACGGTGCCATGTGAGTTACCCAATATAGCTGATCTGCAACAAAGTTTATCTTCAATCTCTTAGCCTGTGACAAGTGTGAAGTGATTTACATTTCTTTGGTCCTCAACAGAATATGTGATGAAAGAGGATAAGGATTATTTGAATTACTTTACATTGCCACAAACGAAGAGAACACAAAAGGACAGCTACAACACGTTGGTTGCTCCTCAGTAACTTGTTATCTCCGTGGGAACTTGTCCATGTGTCTGAGTCAGTAACTCCCTACCTCTTGAAATGAGATAACAGTGCTTCTTCCTCCCCCCTTTTCATCTTAGATGGCTGTAAATTCATTAGGCCTAAGGGGGTGTCATAATTACTGACTTTTTGTTGAAACTACTTCTCCTATATCAATAAAGGAAGTTCAATAAATAATACCTACTTTTCTTGGCCCACTCACACAGATAAAAATACAGGACTGTTGCCAGCTAAAGATGTTTCCATCTGCAAATATTATCATGTGATACATCACACACTGAACATGGGATACACCATCTGCAGCATACAAATTTCACAGATTGACCATTCAACATTATTAAATTTTGTTTAAAGTTCTAACTTCCTCAGGGTGACCCTGAAGGGAAATTAAAGCACAGTAATAGAAATTTTCTTCCCTAAAGTTATCTGTCAGTCCAAAAGTTAGAGTAGGAACTAGGTAAAATTTTCAGCCCACTTCTCTGCATAGCAGATATTGCCGCCCTGCTATGTTAACATGCCCGTATGTTAAGTATGTGCAAACGTGAAAAGAATCTATTTGTTTTCTGAATACTTTTAAAAAAACATAAAAAATATTAACTTTACAATATCAAATTAAAGACTCATAACTTGCCTGTTGACCTATGAAGTACATCAAGAGCACATTGGCAGCATAAGTGTATTTTCCTTGCATAAAATAGTCTCTCTATGCTATTTTTGTAAGCCCAGTTTGGTAATAAACTACTCAGAATGGAATAAGATTTTCAGATTGAAGTCAGTCAAAGGAAAATGGCAGGAGGACAAAAGACAATTCATGAGCAGAGTCCTTCAGAAGTGGCCTCTTATGCCAATCCAAAATGGCAAATGCAGTGAGACTAGACAGGAAGCTTGCCACATACCATGTACTGTTCTTGAAAAAATACATTCCTGGCCTTGGCATCAAAATCTCACAGCAGTAAATCTTATGTCATGCGTGGCCAGAGAGTCCCGGCTGCAAGATTAGTGCATTTTGGGAAGTCAGGTGAAAGGGAAACATGGATACTGAAAACCTGTCAGAGTAATTTCAGCACAGAAAAAAGCAGAGATATGCTGCATAACCTGCAAACAGATTTGTTTCACAGCTACTTCAGGAAGCATACTTGCAAAGCATAAATGGATTTCAGATACTTTCACATTCAGGGGTAATGTATCACTTCTTGTTATTATGAGCACCGAGTAATATCCGTCATGAAACTTTGCATTTAGGTGTATACAGTTCTGACAAAACTACTATTTTAGGGTGAACTTGCACAAGTCAGCCATAGGTTGTACCTTTGGTCTGAAGGTTTCAGTCACACAAAAATGTCCAAATTAATGAAACAAAAAACAAAAAAAAAAAAACCAAACCAAAAAAAAAAAAAAAAAAGAAAAAAAAAAAGAAAAAAAAAAGAAAAGAAAAACTGTAACAGGTTGACAGTAGGTCTGACAATAACACAATGTGACTTAAGCATTCAAAATGTCAGGGAAAAAAAAAGAAATATAACCGAGACAAAGGGGGCCATACCTACACAGAAGAGAAATCTGACTGAAACAGAAAAAGGTGAGGGGCTCTCTGGTGAGAAGAAAAATTGGGAGAGGAAAAAAGAGAATTAGCAGGACCTGAGGGGTGCCACTTGAAACTTGAAGGAGATAAGATTGGAGAGGAAACTAGGAGCTCTGTATTTGTGCTTCATCATATTCTGTGAAACCAGGGGCAAAATATATGAGTATGCATTTATCTCACCCACATAAAGAATATCAAATTGTGATTGATTATAAACAGTTAATAGGCAGTTACCTGTGCTGGTAGACGTGTCTGAACAATGAATCTACAGTTCAATTTTTGTAGTAACTTAATAGATTTGTTACTTTAATCAATCTGGATTTTGAAATGTTAATACTACTCATCCAAAAATCTCTGTATATTATGAACTCTCAAAATTAGGAAATAAAAGACATTCTTTTTGTTTTGGAATATGATGTATGAAATATCCTGTTGCCTTTAAATATATGACTAATTTTGCTTCTGCCAAAGGGCATGTCACATATATATGCATAAGAATGTTATTTATCTTTACACAAGTAACTCCTTAATTGTCAGAGGCTATTTTAATAATTTCATTTTAGCAAAGACTTATGCATGTAGCAGACATACAATGCAGAAATGACCATTATCTTAATCCCTTGATCTATTATGAATTTATTTTCATTTACTGGTTCTCACTGGATAACACTTCTTGATGGAAGGTCTGGGAAGCCATAGTTAGAAGATGAGTGACTACATGAGCTTCGCAGAAATGCAAAGCAGTTGCTGCAGTTTTTTTCAGATGGTGCTTAACCCTGAACCTAATAAGGTGTCCTGTCTATTGCCACTAGTTCTGGTAGTGAACTATCCTATCCTTACACCCAGCAGAGTTCAGAAAACACAAGTTACCTTTTTACTTTTCCCAGAACCCTATTTTAAGCATGATGCAAAGATAATGCATGATGCATGTAAATGCTTAAGGGTAAGATAAATCTCACAAAACTTTCATCATCATTGCCCAAGGTCCCCCAGCACCGAGAGTTGAGGGAGAAGATACCACTGGACTGAAATGTCTCATTTCACTCATCTTAGACTCCTGTATCAGAAGGGAACAAATCAGATTTGGAAGGGCTCAACAATCGATCCCACTGAAATGATTAACTTCAGAGAAGATGAGTGTTGTGTTACACTGTTTTATAGGTTCAGGGCTCAAACACAGTAATGATGAAAAACTGTAAATCCTTTCACAAATATAAGGTTAGGCACTTTAATTTAAATAACTTTTAACACACTTAGCCTCATGTTCATCATGAGCATATACCACATGTAGGATCAGTAACTTTAGTTTGTGATAGACACTAGTTCTTTAAACTTTACCATTTTTCTGAGCTTAAATCCCATTCGAAGTCTGCCACTTAGATGTAGTCAAAGTGCTAAAGGCTTATAAGTCTTCTAAAATAAAAAAGTATTTCCTTTTGAAAATTTGCTGTTGAATTCATTTTCTCATTCAACCAAAATACTTCTCTGTAATAGAAATTCTCATATCAGAGATGTCCCGAGTCTGTTCTTTGCTGTGTCCTTTTCATCATGAAACGCTAGGTACTAAATATCACCACAGGGATTGTTAATACTTTTACTTAAATGTGTATTTTTGATGCATAATTTCCCAGATGAGAATTCTTCATCACTGAAGATGGGAGAAAACAAACAGAAACATTGAAAACCTTTCCTCTCCAAAACTGTTTTTTTTACAGAGAAAATAGAAAATAAAACTTTCTAATTAATACCATTATAGTGTGGATCTCAACACTTTTTTTTTTTCTTTTTTTTTTTTTCCTCTCAAACCCTGCATAATTTTGGCTATTGATTCAGTTTTCACAACTTCTGTTGGAACTCTTTGACTAACAGCATTTTTAATTTATTCTATGTTTCTGCACACCTCTCTGCAGCTATCTAACTAAGCCTGGGCAAGCCTCTCTTTTTCAACGGTTTCGCCAGCAAAGATAATTAGGAATGCTGTTCTTGCCAGCTCTCAAGGGGAAATATTAAGGAAAATAAGCAAGAATATAACTGTAAATATTTTCTCTAGCTGAAAAAATTCCACAAAAGGTACCTGCACAATAATTAATCTTTTTCTAAATTTCAGATTATTGAATTCAAGATTTTGACAATGCTCAGTGACAATTGGAAGCAAGGGCATTTCTTCCTCACTTAGATAAAAACTAATCTCAGTCTTCTTAAAAGTGAGAAGTGTTTTAAGATCAGAAGAAACCTCTTGGTTCATTCCAAATCTGACTACTGTTGTATATTGGAAAATCATGTGGACTAAAATTTTATCTGCTTAATCACTATCTAAGATTATTTTTTCCTTAATTATTAACTTGTTCTTTGATACTGTGTCTAGGTTTCATTTAATTTCTGCATTTGATTAATTTTTTCTTTTCTACATTCACCTGCTCTTCTAAATTATCTTTAGCTTTCCCAACTCTTTCCACTGGCAGTTGCTTTACTATCTTTCTCTTTTTTTTTGACACATTTCTTTGCTTCATGAATCTCTTCATTTCTCATAAGATAAAAAAAAATACTGATTCCTCTTCTGCTCTGATGACATTGCTATGCTCTCTATATTATTAACTTCCTCCTCTCTTCCTCAGAAATTATTTACTGATGTGCTTCAACTCATATTTTAGACCAACAGTTTATAGATGCTAGGGTTTTTTTACCTTTACCGCTGCCTCTGTGTTGCAGATCTTTATAAGGACACACTGCATCCATTACATCAATATAGAATTCCCCTGATTAAGGAATTTATGTTTCTGTGGAAATGAATTCAACCCAACATCCAAAAGCAAATATCTGGTTAATCATAACAGTGGCCTGAAACTTATTCTGGTTGACAGCAGGTGACTCAAGCTAGGAACTGTCAGAAGATGTTGACCCATACCTCACCACATAGCCTGGGGAGAGATGAGTCTAACAGTTTTTTCTGTCCATGAATTTGCCAAGACAGACCATGCTTTAGCTCCTTAGGCAATGTAAAAGCTGTGATTTTATTGCTAGAGCTTCATGATGTCCTTAAATATTGCAGACCAAAATCTCCTTTCATATACTTGCTAATCAATATTCAATCAAGTAATAAAACATTATTGCTGATGAAGAGTCAAGCATATGTGTCAACCATATGCCTTAATCTGTTTATGTCTGGACGTAAGGAGTTAAATGTAATGATAATTTGATTTAATATATTCTTTCATCCAGATCAAAGTTGATGGTGCTGAAACTAGTAGACATAGGAGTGACTCCCCAAATCTAAGGCTCTGGAAAGAGAAATGTGTAGTTATAGATGCCAGCATGAATTTGGAATATCTTCTTAAACATTTTCAGATTCAATATCTTGAAAGTTACTGGAAAAGAAATTGCAAAAATGTATTAATCCAACATCATGGTTGAAAATATTTAGCTAAAATTACAGGAAATTCTCTTTTATATGCAGCTTTTACTTTGTATGAGCATAGAAATGTAATGACATATCCAATAAAGTATTAAATATGTGTCAGAGGCCAAGCTACAGTTGTGGTGGGAACCATTATTATGAACTTCCTGACTTTGGTCAAAATAAAACCTATATGGGAATATATCATGTCCATTTTTAAAGTTTCAGGTTTAAGCTTATAAAAAAAAATAAAAGGGAAAAAACACTACTGACTATCCATTTCTTCAGTAAAGTCATACAATCTTAAAGGGGTCTCCAAAAGATCTTTGAACAGAACTTATAAAACAATGACACCCATGTCTTTTTTTCTTTTCTAAGTTTCAGAGTGGGAACATCTTTTCACTTTGGACCTAAGTTATGGTAGTTGTCAAAAAGAAGATACATTCAACAAGAAGTGGAAAAAAGTTGGAAAGGGAAGAACTGCCAAAGCAAACAATAATCTACATTAAAAAACACTGCAGTAATTCTGCATTGGCAAAGACTTATGTATAGTCTGTGTGTAAAGACGGTTTTTATTCTTACAGAAACAGTTCAAGCTTGACTGAAAGCAGAAACTAATTGGGGAACAGATTCACAATAAACTACATAAGGGAAATTCCATGCTTAAGGTGTCAGCCAATAGCAAAACCTTATTTTCCTTCATATTCTGTTTAACTTTATGCAGCACTCTTTATATTATCATCTCTGTTCCCACTATGTTCAATAATAGCATCTAAAATATTGTTAAAATTTTAAGCATAATACTATATCAAAACATTTATAGCAGTAAACATAGGAAGCTAAATACTTTATTAAAACTTCTCGGACAACAACAGCTCAAGCTGTAAACTTAGAAAATAGCATAAGTGAAAGCATTAAAGTCATGACAGCCACACTTAGTGACTGTTCTGAAAATAAGCACTAGGAGTGTGGTAGTTTAGTAACTATGTGAGCTAGGCAAAACCTTACTCTAAGCAAAACCTTACTAAAGAAAAATTTAGTCCCTAGGTGTTTCACTTCCTTAGTTTGTTTGGTCCAGAGAATAAAAAGAGGAAGCAAAGAATACTGAAGTCATATGAAACTGTTCTCTAGTTCCCAAATTAAGTCCTTCAGCTTAGATCCTCAGGTCCAAGAAAAATTCAGAAGACACCTGGAAAAAATCTCACTGATTTCAAGGATAAACTATTACCAGCTTACAAAAAAATTGAAATATACAAAGGCCCTGCAGTTTTGGGGTATAAACATTTTCTGCTTCTTTTAAGGATTTTTGTAGAAAATATATAATGCTCAGGTTAAAAAAACCCCTCATTTTATCATTATTTTATGCCTTCATCTGGTGTTGCTTAACGAAATTATGACATTTACATCCATTTCTCCTCTCATTATTGAAATTTAGAAAAGTGAACACTAAAATTTATTATCTTGTCTGTGGCTAAAAAAAACCCTGACAAAAGCAGTCTTAGAGGTACATGTTCAAAAAGCATTCCTGGAGAGACCATTCTGATAGTGACCTATGCATAAGTCATGTTTCAAATGTGGGACACACTTTACGATGCACAGTCCATGTATCTTGACAGATAAAAAACCTTCTATTTTTAGAGCCAGCATTTCACAGAAAATCAAATCATAGAATAGAATAGAATAGAATAGAATAGAATAGAATAGAATAGAATAGAATAGAATAGAATAGAATAGAATAGGTTTCATCTGGAAGAGACCTTGAAGATCATCAAGTCCAACCCTATTCCTAGCCATATCAAAAAACCACTAAACCATGTCCCTAAGCACAACATCTAACTGACTCTTAAGCACTTCCGGGGATGATGACTCCACCACTGCCCTGGGCAGGCCATTCCAACGCCTGACAACCCTTTCTGTAAAGAAATGCTTCCTAATATCCAGCCTGAACCTCCCCTGGTTCAACTTGAGGCCATTTCTTCTTGTCCTATCACTTGTCACCAGGGACAACAGACCAACTCCCACTTTGCTACAACTTCCTTTCAGGTAGTTGTGGAGGGCAATAAGGTCTCCCCTCAGCCTTCTTTTCTCAAGGTTAAACAGCCCCAGATCCCTCAGCCTCTCCTCATAAGACACATGCTCCAAACCCTTTACTAGCTTGGTAGCCCACCTCTCTACCCTCTCCAGCACCTCAACCTCCTTCTTGGAGAGAGAGACCCAAAACTGGACATAGTACTTGAGGTGTGGCCTCACCAAAGCCATGTGCAGAGGAATGATCACCTTGCTGCTCCTGCTGACCAAACTATTCCTGATCCAGGCCAGGATGTCATTGCCCTTCTTGGTCACCTGAGCACACTGCTATCTCATGTTGAGGCAGCTCTAAATCAACACCCCCAGGTCCTTCTCTGCCTGACAGCTCTCCAGCCACTCCTCCCCAAGCCTGTAGCATCGCTTAGGGTTGTTGTGGCCCAAGTGCAGGACCTGGCATTTGGCCTTATTGAAACTCAGGAAATTTGCCTTGGCCCAGCAATCCAGCCTACCTAGATCCTTCTGCAGAGCTTTCTTACCCTCAAGCAGATAGACACTTCCAGCTATCTTGGCGTCATCTGCAAATTTGCCAAGGGTGCTCTCTATGTCTTTGGATTCCTGTCTCTCTACAGAGCAGTCATGTTGATTTATCTGACACGTTCTTTCACCGTGATTTTTCTGCTTGCAAACCCTTTCTTCATAAGGTAGCTCAGCTTGATAGCTCAGAAAGCTCTGTTTGTGCTAAAAGGGTCATAAGATGTTCTAACAAATCTTAGAGTAACAGCAGGAAATGGTGATTTTTGAAACTTCTAGCATTTGGCTTTGATTGAGGTAAAAATCAAAAAGCTTGGGTAGATAACTGAATAAGTCTGGCAACTTGAGTTAGTGATGTGTGGTTGGGAGTCTCCATTTTCAATCTTTCTCAAAATAATTTTATCCCTTTGCTGTGTTCCTGGCAGAAAACTGCAAAATAACAAGCTCTATTCATGCAAAGGACAAGGCATCTGTGATTTCTTTTTTACAAAATATTATTGAGGCCAAAATGTTACATGCTTTAAAACAATATTAGACACTCATATGCAAATCAGAAAAAATCAGAGTGATCCCTCTTAAAGTAACCCTGGAACCTATCAAAAAGAAAGGTAAATCTTCAGCATGAATGGCATAAACCACCCTTTTATAAAAAGTGATTAGCAAGAGTTGCAAAAGGAGTCACTAGGTAATTCCAGTAAGTAATATTGTAAATATTCTACCGCAATATTATGTCTGGTTTTTTTTCTCCAAATTGTTTATAAAGGTGACTGAGACAGTTTTCCACTAACTTTTGTATGCTAGTTACTCAGTGGATAAGGAAGGTGGAAAGAGAAGTGCAGAGTTGACTGGAAAGGGTCACATCAAATTCCCAAGGCCATGACAGATCCATTATCAAAAATCCAAGTGAATTTTGCTCAGTACAGGGCCCTGAGGACTTTACCGTGGGAAAAGCTCAAATATGAACCGATTTAGGAAAAAAAAATCCAGTTCAACAACAGATATTTTTCAAATAACATCCCCTGATTAAAATATGTATAAATATATATATATAAATATATATATAAAATCTGACCATCTCTGTTTACTTCTATCAAATTAGTCCCTTGCTTTCTTAGAGCACCATGTAAGTGTGATTTCTTTGCTGTGATAAATAGCTTCTCTATCTTTACACCTCTAACATGGTATGTCATATATTGATCTGAATGAGTATATGACAACAGAAACAAAACTTCAGAAAAGCATGCAAATTTTAAATTATAAAGAACTTAAATTCTAAATTCCACCATTTAAATAGCACCTACTTTGTGATAATGAAGTCCCAAAGAGCCTGATTAGCAATTACATTCTGTTTCCAGAAGTGGAACTGGAAACTGTAGATGCTGTAGAAATGAGGGCTGTAGACATATCTGGATGCAGAAATGACAGACAAAAATGTTTGTACACAATATTCATTTTTATGCTATTTTTCCTTTTTTTTCTTCCTCTTTATTTTTTTTTTTTTTTTTTGATCATCAACTTCACAACAAAAATTCTGGTTGATTTAAACAATTGGATTAATTTTAGGACATAGTGATCTGGGCTGAATATCTCCTGAGAGCAAATCAAATGATCAGCAAAGTCTCCCAAGGGAAACTGTAGAAATGCTGTTACTTGGGACTCTTAAATTTAAATGTACTCTGGGGGACACTTTGGGGAGATAGGCTTGATAACTTCCTAGGACTTTTCTATCATTAAGTCTGGAAAGGCAGTCATTACCACAAAGAAAAGGTACATGGTTCATTAGAGTTTATAACAAAAGCTGAACTACTTACCTATGTGATATGAATGCTGATGAAACAGAAAATAATATAAACACCACCAGACACCGAGGGAGTCTCAACTCTCCTTTATGGTGCAATATGAAATTCTGTTCTTTTCATTGGCCCGTGTGGTTCCTGTACACCTCACGTACAGAGGTGAGGGTTTAAGCACCTAGATTCTATTCACCATAGTGAGCACATGAGACTGTATGTCCATATCATTATATTTCCATGCTCCTTAAACAGATAGATGTATTTTATATCAGAGATTTATAACCAGCTCAGCAGGCAGTAAGACACGTTGAAAAATTATACAAAGGAAAATAGAAGGAAAAACAAAATTATGAAAGCAACTCAATAGGAGAAATTTGTGGAGTAGTCATTTATATTTTTTAATTTAGAGGCCACATTTGCCTGCTCTGTTCTACCATCCCCTCTCCAGATTTAGGCTTTCTCATCCATGATGACTGAATCTGGGAAGATTAACTATGTCTGATGTCAGCTGACAAAAAGTGTCAGGGTCCACTTCTAATATAGGAATGCCTTGTTTTGCTAATTTAGAGCACTCTACAGTATTTCTGGGCTAAGGAGGGTAGATAGGGCATTGGTTTAGCTTTCAGGATAATATATCCAGTCACAGCTTTTGTAAGACACTCCTAAATCATTTAAGCATTTGTCCATAAAGACATTTAAGAGCATCACTTGCATAATTTCAGATAGAAGTAACTGGCTAACATTCTGAAGGATCAAATATTCATTTCCTTATGCCTAAATCTATATGCAGAATGGGGATAGTAGTAATTCCCACCTCACAGGCTATAAATATATCAAGATTAAGACATTTCAGCACTGTGTCAATAAAGCCATAAAGTCCCTAAACTAGTTAGGTTGTGTAGTGTATGCTGACACTAACACACCACAGACTCTGCCCCAGTGACTTTAATTCTGCATTGCAAATTGTGATAACAGGCTCATTTAGCTCAAGGAAAATTTTACATAGATGCTGTCATCTACTCAGCCTACTACAGAAATATTAAGAAAGACTTAAAGAAGATTTAAAGTAGAAAATATTTCATTTTGCATGAATAATTCAAAATTTGAAAATGATTGAAATGTCTTAAAATAATGAGTTACTCAATCCTGAATCCTGTAATTATTATAGCTACCTACCACTACAAAGTTTTTCAGTGTCCAGGTACTGTTTACAAAGAACATAAAAACTGCTTTTGGTTTGATTACAATTTCATTTTCCACTTTAATTATATCAGGCAGGATTAATCTGACAGTTAGAAAGTCCTATG
This sequence comes from Actenoides lindsayi, assembly GCA_025331215.1. Classification (NCBI taxonomy): domain Eukaryota; kingdom Metazoa; phylum Chordata; class Aves; order Coraciiformes; family Alcedinidae; genus Actenoides; species Actenoides lindsayi. Next base: position 70,015 of record WTSP01006798.1, on the reverse strand, counting down.
TGCAGTAATTTTATATTGGGGATTTACTTAAGCCTAGAGGATGGTGTTTTTATTAGCTACGTAAGATTTACTTTAGTTGGAAATTCTTGAATTGATTGGTGCTAGAAGCCTTCTGACATTTGTGTCACTATCAGCAAAGAAGGGCATGGAACTTATTTTGGTGCAAATCCTCACTGAAATCTAAAGTAACCTGGAAATATGTGCAATGGTGGTTCGACAGCTCTACCTAAAAATATCCAGTTACAAAAGGCTTTCCTAAGTGGTGGACTCACTTCAACGAGGAGGCAACAGAACAAGAGAAGAGAGATTTGTCATGTGAGTGCTTAATTGTTAGCAATCCAAGTGGCACTCCAAGACAATCTCCAGACATGTTTTAAGGTATAGTTTGCACTAGGGACTATATATGATAATCAGCATACAAAAAAGCTGCCTCACTGGTTTTGGCTGAAGGGCCAAAAAGGTGTATGGGTGTGATCTGAGCTGCACCACTTGCTAACAGAGCCAGAGAACAGTCCTTGGCCCATTTTCCTTACTATGCTGAATGTACCCTCTAGCTCTGCTATCTGCCTCCTGTCTGCCCTTCATTGAGCCTGGGGAAAGGGCTGATGACAGTAAGAGCATATTGCTAAATGAAGCTGGGTCTTGTGTGGTCTTAAGAGAGGAGAGAAAACTGGCAGAGGCTGCAGTCCTGACTTCATTGCCTTCATCCTTTCTGGCAGACGAAGAGAGTAACTCCTTTCTGACAACAGCAGCATGCTGCAGACTTGCAGACATCCCTCCCTGCCATAGGTCCTCAAAAGATGCCTGCTGGACCTTGATATATTGCCTTGGTTAGTCAATCCTTGTTTTCCCAGTATCTCTCCAGTATTGCAACGGCTGTTCCCAGAGCTCCCAGAAGCCTAATGCAAGTGCATTCATCCCCCACCACTCTTGGGGACTACTGACACTCCATCACACAGCTCTTCAGCAAGGAACTTGCACCTGGAAGACATTAGTCAATCATTTTTAATATCTTTCTGTCCAGAAAGCTGGAAGGACTGGTAGTTCAGGTTTATTAGGATACACTAAGCAAATTCTTGCACAGGTTTGCTAAACGTTTTTAAAAAAATATATATATTTAACAGTTTTGCCTAAAGCTAAGTTGAAATACTGTAAGCTATTAAACTTATCAGTGCACTTATCTGCTATTACCAGGTGTGTTTTTCAAGCAAAGCTTAACAACAAAATGTTTGGAAGCTACTACTTAAACTCACAGTGACAACCTTGACACGACCAAAAAGTCACATTTCTGCTCCAGATGTTAAATTTTACATCCAGTATTGCAAAAGGAGAAATTTTTGAACTTATTATTCAAATATTCCCCTGCTTAGGAAACATCCTTCTGTGGATTGTTAAGCCCTGTTTCAAAACACTTTGTGCAGTTGTGAAAAATGAAATATATCCAGAAGACCTTCAGAAACTCTGGACTGACAAAGAGACAAACTTTGCAGCCACATTAATTTCAGCTAACATTATAGGAGATTTCATAGTCTAATATTTGGAAAAGCCATTTCTAAGATGCAGGTATGTAGGAAGAAAATTAGAAATTCAGGAGGTAAGACTGACATTTTTTTTTACAGTAGATGCTAGGAAAACACCATTTCTCATATGTCATATTTCATAAACAATAGATCTTGACTGAAATATCAGAAGAGAGCTCCTGGGAAATGTTTACAAAGCCTTTTCCTTGATGACCTAGTTAAATTCTGTTTGAGTGATCACATTCTTCCTATGCAAAATTACCCTGTAATTTCATTGGTTTACATTACTCTTAATTTCCTTTCCTAAACATGGTAAGTAATGCTGATGGCAGAGAGATGTCACATTCACTATCCTTATACATATGGAGAGATACATAAACAACTTGCAAAGCAATTTGTGGTTCTACAGAGTGAAAGGTATGTAATAAAAATAAGGTATTATATTTTGATGCGATTCTCACAAAATGTAACTTCCAGGAATTATGTCACTTTTTTAGCTGGAAGATTTTGGCTGACCAGGTAATGTCATTTCTGGAAATTCATAAGTAAGTAAAATATGCAAGACTACAACTAATTCAGCAACATTCAATGGTTTTGTGATAAAGTAAATAGGATAAGCAAAATTCCAGTCTATTTCCTGCCAAATGTTAAGTCATACTGATGTTAGGTAAGATACAACAAAGGACTTTTAACTCATTGCTTCATAGGCTTACTTACTCCTGCACTTAATCTTTGTACAAGTTTTGTGTGCATCTTTGGGGTAGACAGTTCTTGTGAAATGTCTGGCAATGATCACACCAGACATTGTTAATGAATCCTGCTGCATCCAAAAAGTTCCGAGTTGAGTGTTCTGGTCTACAAACAAGAAAATATGTTTAGGAACATATTTCTGTGATATGTTCGTATAGTATTTAGGATCTACACTCCGGAATGGGACTCTTAAGTGTTCATGCAGTCCATACTATAAATAATAGTAATTAACAATAATAATGATGTTAGAACAGCCAAGGTGTCCATATTACTGTCACTAACAGTGACCACTGCTAGCTGCTTTTGTTGGTATTATGAAAAAAACTACACAGTGAATAATATTTAATAATCTATGAAGAAATTTTCTTTCTGGTTTCTATTAGTTTACTAAAGCTTTCAAGATGATACCATACTTCTTCATTTACTTGGTTTTCATATTATCTCTTCTAAATAAATAAATATTTGTTTAATATGTTTTGACTTTATGAGTTGGATTTGTTCCACCATAACTTAGGAAGCATAATGCAAATGCTGGGTTTTTGGAGAGGTATCTGAGAGGTATTCTGTTGTAGCTTGAGGCTCTATTTTTATTAGAAATTTTTTTTTTTTGGTTCCTATTTGAAGTTTTTTTGTCTTCCAACTTGCTTTGAAAGGTTCATATTGTTCTGTTATATGGAAAGGATAATGTTTTTTCTTATTGTTATTCCAAATAACTTTATCAGATGTTTGCAGCTTAAGGACAATCTTATTTACACTGCAATAAGGTTTCTATAGGTCTGGAATCCTGAGCTTCTGCTCTTGTAAAAGGCCTCTTTCTCCTAACAGTAATCTTCCTTGTGGAAATGCCATCTGATCCATATCAAGCAAACAACCCTGAAGTAATCTTTTATTTATCAATACTTACTGTCAGAGTCAGTTGTAAGAATAGGCAAAAAAAGAAAGGTTATTTACCTAAAAAGCAGAGCTCTGGGGGCTGTAAGAAACCCTGATGTTTGCTGCAGAGCTGGAGTGACAGGTTAGGGAATAAACCTTCCCAAAAGCAATGTCCTCATTCCACACAGTAAACAGCACAGTTGGCCACAGGACTGTACTATTGAGTGTAGATAACACTCAAACTCTTGTGATGACAAGGCTGAAGCTGTTTCTGTAGACATATTATTTAATCTTATTACTGCAATAAAAGATGTGTGCTAAGACTAGCTGAAGAGGCAGAGTGACCTGTAGCAACATGCTGATGAAGATACTCAGCTTCTGCCTGCAGTCATAGAGACTGAAGCAAGAGGCAGTGACTCTTGGTGCCGTTTTGAATGGGACAGAGGAAAACAGGGAATGTGTTGCACCTAGATCAGTGTGGTCCTCATATACACAAAGCTACAGTCATAGAGAAGGGGAACCAGTAAAATATAACAGAAAATAAATATAAATAAAAATATAACACTACAAGTCATCCAGGAAAAGGTTACTGTCTACCTACCTGTATGACTCCTGTCAAGAGCTAAAGCTGGCCTCTTTCTGCAGAGAAAAGCTCTCTGTAAAATAGTTGCATCATTTTGTTAGAGAAAAAAAAAGTTTTCTGAGAGTAGAGACTGAGACAGTGCTGGGTGTGGTACTGGTGCCTTTTTGAGTGAGTGTTCTTCCACCCAGCAGAGCCAGAAGCAAGCAAGAATCACTGCAGATTTATGGAGGGCATACAAGAGGCAAGCTGCAAGAGGGGAGGAGAAGGAGTTTTTCCTATCCAGAGCACAGTGTTATACATGATAGTGACAGAAACATCTTGATAATATCTGAACTCCAATCATAAACAAATGGAGAAATCTTATCAAGTATTTGTTCCTCTGAATATTTCATATGCTTCAATGACCTGAATAGTTAGTGTTTATATAGTAAAATTCCTCCCCTTTAGCATATGTATGCTTCTGAAAACTTTGAAGATTTTGGAAAAAAAGTGACCATGTCTGTTTTCAATAGGGGTCAAAAGAGCATTTGTGTGCAACACAATACCTGAAGGAAAATCTGTCTTGTACTTTAATTTCATTGAATCTGGCTTGCTGCTTAGACTTCTCTTTCTTATACTGTCCAGAAAGGCCCAGGAATTTAGCATTAAAATGTCCCCACTTCAATCAAGTTTTCTGGGGTCCTTTCCTTATTTTTACTGTAGTCTTCCTTTGCACAAGTGGCTTGGTGTCCCATTCCATCTCCTTTCTTTGTCCTGTTCTCGTCACAACCATCTAAGTAACATAGGTTGCCAGCCCATCAGAAAATCCTACTTAGGGTCTGGCAGCTATGGGGCTTTATGTTAGGGAACAGATCTTGAAGGATATGGGTGCAGTAGCAGCTGTGGGTTTTGCTGGGCTGCTCTTCTCTGCAGCATAAAACTGATGTCATGATCAGCATCCTCACAACATGGCATCTCTGCAGAAATCTCCTATTACTGCACCATACCAGCTTTGTTGTTGAACACCTGCTGTAACCCACCTCCTCTGAGAAGTTCTCTAGTGAACTGGACGTGGTTCTTATAACATCGCTGGATCACTTCAGGTTATGCTATTACTTGTGTTACTAGGCCTAATCTTTCCAGGGCTTTTGGTAGCATTAATGTTGTGAGTTATGTTTTCAGAAAGTGCTGGAAATTAGACTTCACAGTGAAATTGCCCAAAATTTAGAGTCACTTTTAAAAATCTTTGATACGTAGAACAGTAAGGTAGCAACTCCTTCCAAAAGTCCAAGGATCACAGTGGCTAAATTGAAACTAAATGATGTCATTGCCTTTGTCAAGCCAACAAAAAGAAGATCATAGCAGACCTCCCAAGAGATTAGTCAATGTTAGTGAAGGCAACCTCTTCTGTGTGAATATAATTATCTGAATGGGGAGCCTTCTCATTGGAAAACCCGTCACAGACAGATCTACATTGTTTGTACGATCAAGTGGTAGCTACATACGGATTTAATCTTGACACCAAGCCTAATGTGCATTTGTATCAGATGTTAATGTAATTTACCATATCAGTTCAGAGTTCAGTTGAAGCAAGTTCCCCACAAAAACTTAATCTTTATCTCTATTGCCTTTATGTTTTATTTCCCCCCCCACCCCCTTACCCTTCAATGATTTTTATCTGATTCAGATTTCAACACCTCTCTCAAACAGTCTGCAATGTTTCAGGTTTAATATCATTTTATCTTTCAAATATAACTACAGAAGAATGATGTATTTGGATCAGCTCACTAGGCCTGTCTGATCTATGTGGTTGTAACTTTGCAAGTATCCTGTTAACCAACAGCAATGCTAAAGGAGGGAGGTAGTGAGTTTTTTATTGATCTAGACATTTCTGCCTTAAAGTAAAAAGAAGCACACTCTTGCATTCAAACTTGTTCTGCTACAGTCTTTTTTCATATTCTGAAGTCCATAAATGGTGGTCAGGCAGTGGGGAAAAAAATACGTATTTATTCAATTTGAGGAGACTGACTGATTTGGTTGAAGGAAAGAATATGACGAAGAATTCCATAGAAAAGAATCAAATCCAAAAGCTTTTTATTAAAAAAAAAAAGAAAAAAAAAAGAAAAAAAAAGTTTTAAAATAGGTTTGAAAGCCTTCAGTTAATTTTTATTGAATGAGTTATATTTATGCTTTGCTATATGCAGGAACTCAAGTTTCAGACTGCCAAAAACACAGGATGGGATCATGTGGTTATTGGCTGGCCTACCCTTCAGCACAACAAAGTAGTCATTGAAGCACTTATTTTGAAATGGTTCAGTGTATCCGCATTGACCAACATTGGTTAGTGTAAATGGCTCAGCCTGCCCACACACACTACTCACAAAATTCCAGACACAGTTCCTCCCTTTCTTTACTGTGCTTGGCATTTTTCAGGATATTACTTTTTTTTAATAACTTTTTAAGGAATAAATTTCAAAGAAGGAGTGGTGTTCTGTTTCTCTTATGTGTTATATCTGTAAAGAAATTCTGAGGATTCTAAGCAAAAGTCTAAAAAGTTTCAAAAGGCATCCAATACAGAAGAAAGTATTCTTAATAATAGTTTTCCAGAGTTTGATAAGTGCATAGACATTTTATTTATGGAAGTTCAATGATCTGCTCTGCTGCAGAAATTTTTCTATGACCTTAGGCAAATGACTTAACTGTGGTGAAAAATGACTATACAACTACAAATATAAACCAAAAAGAATATAGAGACAATGAAATGAAGTGAGAATAATTATATCAAACATTGTGACATATCTATCATAAAAATATTGTGGTAGTTACCAATATTTGTCATGTCATATTGAAGATTATGTTATAAATGAAAATGAAGATTAGCACTGGGAAGCTATTTCAGTACTAATCTCTAGAAAAAATTGATGGCAATTCAAATAAGTTTCATCTGTCAAGATTAAGCACATCCAAAAAAACCTTATGAAATCTGCATTGTACTTGATCGGTTGAATTACTATCTTTACTACCTATTGAAATAACTATTGGAAGGTAGTCTGTGTAAGGCCACACAGTAAAAATTGGTTAAACTAGCATCGTTGATATATCTGTTTAATGATGCTTTTCAAATGATCGAGAAGATTTGCTGGGGCAGATTCAGGACACTGCAAGGCTCATTCATTGAAATAATAATGACTAGACTACTTAGCACTGCCAGACATTTTGAATGCATGCAAAACATTTGCATCTTCTGTATTGGATGCCAAGGATAGAATTCATGCCTCCAGATGTAGACATCATCTGTTTCATTTTGTTTTGGTTTTTAACTAACTAATATCAGTTAGTCCTGCCAAGCTCCTTTCTCGTTAATGAAAAGACATAGGCACTACCATCCTTATGCTGTAATGGTTTCCTCTGTGTTCTAGGCCTTTTTCTCTGTGCTACCTTTAAAAGGTAATACTAGGCTCAGACAGAACCCTATATTTTCAATACCTAAAGTGAAATTCCAATTAAATCCCATGCTCTGCTTGCTTACATATCAGGAAAGGACAGCTGGAGCCTTCCACCAATAAAAGTTTATAACTCTCCTGCATGGTGTTGACAAAAGCACATAGAGTTTAAATACTTGAGCTGATGAAGTTTCAAGTAAAAGACTTGCAGATGCTTTAACTGATGCTCTTGGGATAGTCTAAGTGGCAGAAATGTTACTAGAGAACAGCAGCAAAATGGCTCTAAAAATGCTACTTGCTGCCTCCTGTGTATTTCATTTCAACATTGCGTGATAAGTCAGCATTGCAACTCTTGTAGCATCTATCTCAACCTATCATAATACTTTGTGACAATGGATTCAGTTCACTGGGACTGAGAATATGTCTTCCTATTTTATCTGAAGCATCATGTATTTGAAATCATTTTTGCACACCTACCTAATAGGCAGCCACAGAGTGGTCTCATGTAGCCTCTCCTTTATGTCTGCCTCCAGTGGAATGTACCTGTAGTTTCTAGGTAAAGGACTGCCAAGGTAAGCAAGCAAAACAACTCCATCTAATCTTAAAACCATCAAGAGACATGCATGAATTTTCTCTAATGTGCCAGGAGGCTTGCTTCCAGATCTCTGGCCAACGCAGCTATGTCAGCTGATCTATAAAGTGAAGCTTCATTTCATCACCTTGTCCGCGGTTTTTTTGACCCAAATAGGTTTAACATTTTAAATAGTAGATCTTTGCTAGCTTTAAGGCTCCTTATTTTGTCTGAAACAAGTTAGTCCAGACATCATTCCTGTGGAATGGGTGAAGGGCTGAAGAGATGAGTGGGAACAGGCTGAAAGGAGTATCTTTTCAGGTAGTGTGGGTGAAATTCAAAGAGAAGATAGGAGTAAGTTTTTACTAGCTAGTGACCTCAGCAAAACTCTCTGCAGCTCTTTTCAGTGCATTTTCAGCCAGATAGGAAAATCAGCAGTGGTTCTGGCAACATAAACTCTCAAAAGGATCACTCAGTGAAAAATGTATTGCAGTTTAATTCTGTTCTCACTGGAATCTGTCAGACTGCTACAGAACTGCAGGGATGTGTTAGGATGGGTTCGTTATGCAGATAACTATTGCATTAACATGTTCAAAACATAACCTCTCCTTGTAAAAGAAAACCCTACTGAAGGAAATACGGCAGAGTCTTCTGTAATTTCCAAATAATTAAGAGTTTCCTCCATTTGTCTCCAGTGACTCCCTATTTCTATATTCTCAGTCCTTTCTCCAAGTGTGAAGAAAGAGTAGCTTTCGCTTATCTTAAATTTAGCTAAGATCATCCCTTAAGGCTTTGAAAGACCTTTAAAAATCTATACCAAAGTAGAAACAGAAGAATTTTGATTCTTGAAATAAGCACAAACAAGGAAATCTCAATTTCTAATACTAATCTGTTCAGCAACATATTCTTCTTAAGGAACTAAGTTTTAGATGTTTCCATTTAATTTCAGATGAATTCCTTTTGGCTTCATTTAGTAAGATTTGGGACTATGTTTTTAAATAATGTGTTGAATGACTCTTGGTTAATTCTGTAGGTGTTAAAGGAACAAAATAATGAAGAACAATGATAATTACCTTCCATCCCCTGGAAAGTTTTGTGAAGTTCATTTTATTGAAAAGAGCTGTAAATAGGTCTCTAAGAATATCAGCCAACATCCAGAATATGCCTGGGGACTGTGTCATATGAGTAACATTTTCCACAAACTCTTCAGTGAGGTTCTAATAGCTGTTTTCTGTTTAACAGAACACTGCTCCTCTGTCTTCAAAATTGATTCCACTTTCACTAAGCCTGAGATTTTGCTCTTCATTTATTGTCAGACTGAAACTGTACTGTATTTCCTACAGTATAAGACATGGTCATTAAAAACCAGAAAAGGATCAGCATTTCCTTGCCCTGTCCATCTCAAAAATGTGTCCCAGTTATAAAGTTCTATGTATGCATATTACTGTAACATTATTTCTTGATCCCACAGGTAAAAAGCCTTCCACAGAGACTCAACATTGTATATATCTCAAAATCAATTTCTGAAAGACAAAAATATTGTCTGTAGCTACTTCATTTCATTCTGGCTAGTAAGCCTATCAAGCACGTCTATGTTGGCCTTGATGTGAATATCATTCCTAACCATGACTCACTTCAATATGGTTGAAAGGATAGATGATATGTTTCAGTGCAAGGTATTTCTTTCTCCCACATCTGAATTATAGAAATATTTGATCACCCACAAAGTGGCCATTGACTGCTCTGAAAGTTGAGTCTGTTCTTAGATTGCTATAATAATAGCTCCTAAACTGTATGAGGGGCCTGAAATGAAAATTATCCACTTCTCCACATTTCACTTGGAAATGTAGTCTCAACACTTTGTAGAGGATGCTGCATGTTATGAAGGAAAATGTCTTGTTATTCTGGAAATTAAATTATTTTAAACTCCTCCAGGCAACGTCAGTCTCCAAAACTGTTACTGTTAACATATGAAAATCAAGGTAATTTGTTCTGTACATAAATTCATGGTAGAGCTTCAGAGCAACTTATAAGGGAAGTAAACACCTTCTTCCTTATATGCTGTCTTTCAGCAGTCTTTGTAATTCACAAAGAGCTCTTCCGAGTTTTCTGCCGTATAACATTCTGTAAAATGTCTCCAAAAATGTCTCCTTTCTCTTATCTCGTAACTCTATTTTAATGGCTGGAATAGCAGATTTAACTTGATTTTTGACATTTGGTCTGAGTCCAAACAGGTATACCATTCATATTCATGTGCTAATTGTATTTTTTTTTTTCAAGTATTGGCACTAAATTTAATCTGCTTCTCCAAAGCAATATGTTTCCTATCAGTTCTGGCTGCTATTTGATGTGTCAACTGAAGAGACATTTCACTGGAATATCTATTAATTGCAGTCTACAGAAAGCCCTGACAGAAACTTGTAACACAAAAATGTGTAAAATCTGTTCTAATTCCTAACAAAATCTTCAGGATACTGTGTTAATGGCTGCAACAATCCCTTAAATCTTATGCTTCATTCTTACTAACACTAGTTAAGCTTCCATCATGTAACCTCAACAAGTGATCTATGATTGATATCACTGTTACTCAGGAACAGCTTTGGTGAATCAATACTTCTGGCAAGAGCTGGGTTCAGAACCTGCTTTGAGCAAGGGGTTGGACCAGATCATCTCTGGGGGACCATTCCAACCCCTTCCAAACTTCTGTGATTCTGTGATGCTGTGAGCAGTGAAAAAACCCATCAAATTGTATTGATCCCTAGAGCTAGAAGTATAAAAGGGAAATTCATAATCAGCCGTATGTCTAATGAAGAAGGAAGAAAAAAATTAACAATTTATGAAACTTTCTAAAATTTTTTCTACTAAGACTTTTGTTTTTTTAAAGAAATTAATTACATATAAAAAATAATAACAGAGAAAAGCAAACTCAAAGGGATGATTTTCTGTAATATAGGACTATTTTCAGAGCACCATTATTCTTTTATAGAAATAAAAATGTGTTTGTTTTTAAATCTTTCTTTATAAATAATAAGATTTTAAATTAGCAACGATGGTTTTCAGTTCATTGTTGCAATGTTGTTATTTTGCAGCAAGTTAAAAATTGGAAAAAGTGCTGAAATGTTAAGAGAATTTATAATATATATACATACTTTTTTTTTTTTTTGGTTCTTAAAATACCTTTTCAACATGCATAGTGTAGAAAGTAAGCATCTGTAATTTTAAAGAGACAATGTTTGTATTACTGATCTATCATCTCTTCAGAAGTAGTATATTTTCTATAGTTTTCAAAACCTATAAACTATTTTGGGTGTACAAGACTGTTTACTGAAAAAACCCCATTATTTTATCAGGAAAAAAAAAAAGGGGGTCTTTGATGCTATTTTATTTTAATCCTAAAACTAAATCATATGTAAAATCACTTGTTGCATAGGATGGCTGAGGCTGAAATCACTAATATGTTCAGAAAGCACATTTCTATTGTTACAAAAACACACACCTGGCAGTAATGAGTTAACTACATTTCTTACTGCAAAATGAAATTCACATATAGCATTGCAATATTGTAAAAAAGTCAAAGAGATAGAGTGTTTCTTTCTGTAACAGAGGGTTTTTTTTCAATTTTGCAGCAAATTAAATGATTACCCTGTTTGGTATTGTATTGTCTAAATAATAAGACATTGCTAAAATTAATCCAATGGGATAAAAAAAAAAATATATGGTAGAGACCTGACATCTGAAGTGAATTCTTCTGAATGGTTACGCTTTTTTAGGAAACAAGTATTATATTACTTGAGAAATAAACCAAATCAGCTTTCATTTGTTTTCTTTTCGTGTAGCTTAGAAATAAAAGGGGAGGTAATGTGAAAGTATGGCTTGACATACCATTGTTAAAGACGGACTCCACACTCACACAAACTCACTCACATGCTACTTCTCAGAAGGCTCAAATGCTCATGCTGCTAATGCTGCTGCTTCTAATAATGCTGTTGCTGTGGCTGCAAGCCCTTTTGTAATCATTCAATAATAAGTGCCCACACCTGATTGGCCTAATCAAAGACCACCTGTCCACAATTGGGTGCTTCTTTCTTTCTGTAACAACACTGATAAGCTTTCCCTGTTTGTGAACCGGTGGTTCTTTTTTTTAGGTCTTTCTGGCCTCCTCAAGCGTACACAGATGTTCATTCAAGGTTAGCTATCTAATTCTCATTCTAATCCCTCAGACAAGCCGAGGCCTCCCACAACAAGGTAAAACACAATATTAAATGATGGCTGGATATTTCATTCAGTCTCATATCTACTTATCCCATACAGATGAAGGCAAAGGTGAGTGGAATCAAAGGTGTATAAGAAACATTTAAGATTTAAGTAAGCAGAAACTGATGTGTAAATGTTTTTACCATTACTCTGCTTGCTGTCCCTTTGGTGAATATACATTAATTCTGAAAAGGCTTCTTTGAGTCACTTACTGAGGCTAATGTATTTAAAGGATAAAGAGTCTTGTTGTGTTAACTCAAGTGGGTAATAAGGGCTGCTACCCTTGGATCCACTCCAAGAGTAGATTGCAGAACTACAAAAGTGCTATCGTGGTGTGAGAGAAGTGAAGGAAACCTCTCATGTCAGGGTGGCCATCAGGAGGATTAAATGGGATCTCCAGAAAAATTAATGAGTGATTCACTTCTTGATTCATTTGGTTCAAACTCAGACAGAAAACCACACAAGTTTGGGTTGCCTTCTGCCAAAGATATTTCCCTATATTTACTAATCAAAATGTAAAATAAAATGTATTTCAGGTTCAATAATACAAGTTAGAGAAATACTCAGGAACTAACTTTCCTTCTTTTCTGAAGACATTTCACTATTGAGGAGTTTGCCTTGTTATCATATTATCAGGGGTTGATGTGGCCCTGCTTCAACAGCAGGGGGACCAGGTGACCTCCAGAGGTCTCTTCCAACCTCAAACATTTTGTGATTCTGTGGTATCGTAGATTATTTTACAATTAGATAACTTGTAAATTCACTCTTCTACTTTATGTGAACACTTATCTACTAATCAGAGGAAAAACTGAAAGCTATCAGTAAAATTGAGCCACTTAAACAAAAACCTTTCATTCAGCTACTTTAGGCTTCTATTTGTTTTTTCCAGAAAGAGAAGTTTCTCTTTAAACTCGGTGCCCAAATAATGGCCCAAGCAGATGTCTTAGATATGCTATAAGATCACAAGTGGGCCTCAAAAGCTTAGTTACCCATCCTGGTTATCACTTGCATTAACAAGTTTGTAACCTCACTTTTTATTTCCCCCAGCTCAGTCTGTATCTAAATGACTGTTCAAGATAAACAAGTACCATAGGAGAGTTTGAGGGCAACTTGTCATTAAAGAGGTGAAAGAATCTTCATCAGTTACTTGAATGTATCTACTTTCACTTTTTTTTTTGGTCAAAAGATAAAAATCAGTCATGAATGAAGTAGGTTTTTGATGACAGAGGCAAGAGTGAAAGCTCCAAGTGGTCTTCCACTCCACCCTGTATAAGAGCAATTGGTTTATATTCAGAACCTAGCGCTTACTGACATTAATTTTTTGCTCTCCGGCAATTGTACTGCCTACCTTTCCAAATCTTAGTTCAAATTATGCACTTGAAGGTGCTGAAAAATAATGCCATTATTTGCTTTAATTACTGCTAGAGCAAGAGGATGGCTAGCATTTAATCAAAGTCTTCTGGCAAATGAAAATTTCTCTAGCATTAGATAAGTATTTGGGATTTTTTTGAGGTTTTGTTGTTGTTGTTTCTGTTATGTTGTTGTTGTTGTTTGCATTTTGTTGGTTTGGTTTTTTTCTGGAGATAGTTGCTTAATAGACTATAAGGTTTTTTTCCACCTGGTGTTATTTCTTATTTACTGCATATGCTGTGCAGCATATGGAAATCAGTAGAAGATTTATATTCAAATCATGTGATTAAGTCTCACTAATAGGTAACTTCAGTTATTACTTTAAATATAAGTGTACCAACTAGCAACTTTATCTCCAAAGATATTACATTGTGAATAACATTTTGAAGTGTTTGTAAATATTACATATGCAATTTTTTAATGAAGAATCTGGAGCTGCAATTTCTGTGTTTAATTATCTAATATTTTTTTAATTCCATAACCAACTCTTACAGAAAATAAATAATCACTGTTTATGTTGAGCAGAATTGAGTAGGACTAGGCTATCATTAAAAAAGGAACACATTGCTAAAACAAAGTCTCATGTTATTTTTTTGCCGGATTCTTCTGGCAGAATTCCTAGCTTTCAACTTTCTTCTGCTTTTTAACCTGTCAGGACCAGTTTCAGAGATGTACACAAGCATGGTCTAAGGTGCTATTGCCATTACACTAAATAGTTAGTCTCCCTACATTATCAATGTAAAGTGAGTATGAAAATCAGTCGTATCATGTATATTTGTTCAAATGTACAAATACTTCATATTTCCACCATTCAAATTAATAAATCCATAGTAATTATAAACTAGTTTTGTAAAGTAGCATAGCACTTCTAGGCTGATCATGTGAAGCTCTTTTTCAAAAGGCTTTCAGATAATATTTATCCATACCACATCCTGCTCAGCTACTAAAAAACCCTATATTCACAACAACTTTGATGTCAGTCAGGTATTGTTGGATGTATTAATTCAGTTTGTAATCATATTTGCTTCTTAAAGCATAGTTACAGTATTAAACAGACTGCTGTTTTCTTGGAATCAAGCAATTGCTGAATAACAAATGTAGGATACGTAATCGACTATAAAGTGTACGCATCATGTTAGAACTTCTGTGTTAAATGGTGAAGACAATTCTATGGTTGGAGCTTAACTAATAATAGGGGTATATCAAATATACTATACGTTTAGTAGAGAAAAGCACATGATTTATCTCTTATTTAAAGCAAATTAGTCTTCATCTCCCAAATATACCCTATAAGTCCTTAGCATTTAAAAGCTGACTTCTTTTTTTGTGTGTATTGCTCAAGTCTAGTTCACTTGTTGCTCCCAAAAATAAATAATTATAAAATAATTATTTATTTCCTTTCCCTTCCTTTTCCTCAAAATGTTAAAGGATCTGTAATACATGAAAGAAACATCTCAGACAACTGTTCTGGCAAAAAGAAGGAAATCTCATAAACTGATATATTAAAAAAAAAAAAAAATCTACAAAAAACCCCAGACTTCTAAAAAGCTACTACCAGAAGTGGAAGACATTGCTTTTACCTAAGGGTGAATTTGCTGGCTAAGACTTTTCTTCCTCCATCATTTCCTCTGCAATGTGAAGATTATTTCACCATCAAAAGCAATCAACAGCGTGTGATCTTCCTTTTCAGGCATTCTAGAATAGAAATTTTACTACCTTCCTGAAAATGTTCATTCTTTTACTTGCCTGCTTCTTTTTTTCTTGGTTCTGAAGCTTCTCAGTGGCATGGGGCTTCTTTCCTGGAGTTTTTATGCTATATATGTAGCAAAATAATAATGTAAAAATGTGGAAGCTTTCATTATTGATCAGTAACTTTTGATAATTAGAATTTTCTGGAGGTCTTCTGGAGGAAAATTATGATCAAAGTACTCACAAGATTTAATTTTATTGTTAAATAAATAAAGTATGTTTTGTCTTTCCTGCATTTGAAATAATCACTTTTTGAAATTATCTATAAAACGGGCAATTTGGATTCATAATACTCTCATGACCTTGTAGTTAAACTAACTGGAATCATTGGACATTATGGCATTAAGTCAGACCGGGGACGAATTAAGGACCAGATCCATAAACAGGCTAGAGGCAGAGGTATACTGCACACTCAAACACTGTGGAAGTGATAACATACCATGGTGCTGTACTCATACAGATACAACCATGTTGCTATTGGGATATGACCTAGGTGAAGTCCTTATATGAGTTTTCGTTGCAAAGCAATTTCAGTTTATAGTGTGAAGCAGAGGATCTGAATATGATCCTTATATGATAGGACACAGAAGCAGCACAAGAAGGAATAAATAAATGTCACAACTGGGTGCAACTAAAACTTTAATAAGAGATACTCAATTATACACCACTTAGAAGGTACTCCTAAAATAATATTAATGTTTTCTTGATTTTTTAATTTTTAATTACTAATACAGTTCATCTGCTCCAATAAAATTTCCATTGACAGTTTTGTCAATCTGAACTTCTATAAGGCCTGAAGATTTAGCCAAATTTAGCCTAACCTGTCCCAGAGTGGGATTTCTCCTACCATCTCAGAATTCCACACATAGATATTATTATCCAAGGCTGACTTCCTAGGATCTCTCCTTAGTTAAAGGAGAGAACTGGGGATCTCCAAGGAAGAATTCAACTTTTATCCTAAAATAGACATGTAATTTTAGCCAGATATATTACACTTTGGAGTTGCCTTTTTCTCTCTCTACCACCCTCTGGTCCAAAATTAAATTCTTGTCCATACAGATTCAGCTTGGAAGCGTGTTCTGGCACTTCTAGGGTGCATTTTATCTGATCTGTCTTAGATATCTTCTTTAGCGTGAGATGAACCATGCCCTACAAGTACCTACTTCACTGACTATAAACCAGTCTAAATGAAGCCTTCTATAGGCAGCTATGATTGGCTAAATGATTCCCATACGCTGTCTAATATAGAGCACATAGCTGGAGGCAGAGTTAGATAATTTCAGAATAATGAATATCCCCAGTGGTTTATATGCCCCCTCTGGGGCTATGTATAACTAAGCATTTGTTGAAGCTCTTCTGATACATGCCAGCAGCCAAACTGGCACTAAGATCAAGGCAAAGTAGACATACCCTAGATCACATTTCATATTTCTACTTCTTGCCAATGTTGAGAACAGGTCTCATTCATTGAATCCATACTTCAGGAGATATACATCTGAACCCGGGATAAAACTTTACCCAAACCCACATTTTGTCACAGAATAAGTTCAGTGCTGTGTGCCAGACCTAAATTTGATGGCATTCCATTCTTCAGAATACAAGAATGATTTTGTGCAAGTTTGGCCAAGTTAGATATGAAAGCCTAGACAGTATAGATGATATATAAGTTTGCGGTGCTTTGTGAGGTGAAGGGAAATTTAAGGGGAAATCAGACTGTCTTTTCACAGAACTGCTTGTGAACACTATCAAAGAGCAGACCAGCCATTTGCTACTTATTTTCCTAATCTGGTAACACTGAACTGTTAAGGAAACTTGAGACAACAACGTAATGACTCTCATTAGTTTGAAGGTTTTTGACTCATTAATTCATCCTCATTAACTTCATCCATAGAACTTAAAACAACATAAAAGAGAGAAGTATCTTCTTCATATTAGGCAGATAAAAAACAGAAGGCGTCAGAATCTCTCCTAAGGATAATCAACAGGACACTGGAAAATTCAGAATTACAGAAGCTGTTTTTCTTAGGTCTAGGCCAGGCTTCTTTACATGAAACAGCACCCCTTACATTGGAACTAATATAAAGTGTGTGCACATCCATTCAGGCAAGTATAAATCAGGATGTTGACATGACAGCATTTAATTTTCCAGACTAAAATATATCCCATTTCCATTGCATGGAGTCTTAAAATCTGGTAGAGACTATGTTCTCAGGCAATGATTTTTTTTTCAGTGATGTGGAGACTGAGTGTACTCATCAAAAGTTCTATCAGTCACAAGGGCAAGGAGATCCCAGTATTGCTAATGGCCTGAGTTGTTGCTGAATTGGTCTAATCATTGCTCAACAAATTGAATGGAAGACTTTGATGCTATAGGTTACATCCTGGTTGTTTTTTTCTTTGATATTGTATGTGTAGGCACAGATCAAAAATAATGTAGTGTTGTAACTTGACTCCTCATTTTAGTTGGCTATGTTCAAAAGCATATAGAGAATGAAAATCCAGATAAAACTAGGTGCTTAGAAATGAATAGTTAATGAAGAAATAAACAGGGAGTCAACTGAGAGTGTACTCTGTTACAAACAGGCAGAAAGATAATTACTCTCCGAAGAATTCAATTATTTGAATAAGAAATATAAGATATGAATCGTGTGGTATGGCGGTAATAAACCCTGAAGATTACCCAGTAAAGGAATTGAACTTAAATAAACATTCTGTATTTACAGAGCCCTAAAGCTTTGGACTTAACAGCTCAAGAGCTTTGTATTTCACTTTTAGAGACTGCTGAACTAGTTAAAGGAAAGTTTAACATATTTAAAAACATATTTTGAAAGCATTTTAAAAAATGAGAGCTTGCATATGCCAAGCATTACTCCATGGAGATTTGGAAAAGCCAAGGAATAGCCTCTGCAGAGAGGCCACCTTGCACTGTGGATATTGCATGCTTCCCCCAGATTCTGCACACAGTCCAGGCACTGCCACTGACAGCTCCACAATTCTGGTGTAATGTGAACTGGTTTTGTCTGGGGCCGTAATACTTCATTGTTTCCATGACTTTCTCTTGTTTGAGACACAGTAAAGCAATCAGGAGATTCTAACTGTATTTCACATGTCTCTATGTCCTGGAGGAGTTCAAGGGGGATGAACGGAGGATGCCCCTGTTCTCATATGCCTTCCACATTACAAGGCTGACATTAAAAAGTCATTCTGTCTGAAGTAACTTAAGATATAGCTACACTGTCTTTAAATAAGGCTTGCATGCACTCAGGGCTTGATTTTAGATTTTAGAGCCCAGTGGCTTGACTATGTTTAACCATAGAGTCTGTACAAGCTAAGGCTTGACAGGGGACATGCTTAGCTTTCCAACAGTAGTATTAACATATAGAAGCATACATAGGCAATGGAGTAATGAAGAATTTGCATTTGAATGTGAAGTGTAAACTAACATGCAAACTAACACAATAATGCAGATATATTCTTACCTTTTCATTGTCACTTTTATACATAATATCATTATGGAATTAATTTAAAATCAAATTTGTTGTGTGGAAACTTTAGAGACACTTTTCATCAGTTAAAATGTGTTTATTTTATAGAATCTAAATTACAGAAAACAATATATTTTATGTCTTTGTATTGTAGAAACACTCTCTTGTGTTTAAACCAGAAAGTTTCCACCTGTGTCAGCTATAGATGAATGTAAAATAGATAAACTAATGTGTAGCCTCTCCTTTTCTCCCTCAGCAATGTCATCCTTAATAGCCCATTTATTTGATTCTCCTCTTCCTTTAACATTACTTCCTATATACTGTGTTTTGCAAATACATCCACAGAAGCACCACCCTTTCCCCACTATAGCTACTCAGCCACTTATACTGTCAAGCCTAGTGTCTCCAATTGCTTCCCTTACTCAGCTATGCCACACACGAGTACCTGTGGAAAGGGTACATAATGGCATCAGTGTTTATCCTGCCAGGTTCTCCACTTAGATTAGTAGGGTTTCCTACCCTTCTTGATTTATGTTAGTCTTCTACATTGCTAGGTTAAAGATTTTGTCGTTTACAGTATTGCTGACCTCAGACACTCAAAAGGAATATGTTAGCTCCTGAATAATAATGAGCTTGGTTTTAAAAATATTTATTTGCATGATTGTATTTATATGTTTTATTTACTCTGCAATTTTACACGATATTTTACAGTTACCTTTTTAACCATGAGGGCTAAGGTGTTGGGGTTTTTTATATGAAGATTTATATGAGATTCTTATATACAGATATTACTCTAAGAGTTGAAAGTTAGAGAAAATATCAGATATCCCAAAAACTGTGATTAAATTGAAATATAGTATTTACTTCTGTTGAGGAGACATCTGTTTGAATACTGAAGTTTTACTGCACTATTATTTATCCTCCAGGATCCTAGAGCTCAAAGCTCTCCTTTTGGCCAAATTCTTTGTCTACTGTTCCAGAGATGGCAGATCCATACAAGTTGAACCTCTGATGCAATTCACCACCTTTTAAAGAAAAGGAGCGAATGCTAAGACTATCACCCTTTCGAAGTTTTTCTGTACTTCAGCAATTAGATATCAAAGGAAGTGCTCACAGCAGCTTACCAATCTTTCAGCCTCTTTTCTTACTACAACAGAAATGAGAACTTGAAACTGGGTGTAAAAGAGTGAGAAAGAGAGAGGATTCCTAGCTAAGACTTAAAATCTTGTTGCATGAAAATCCTGTGATGCAGATCTCTGAGGTAAGACTGAGAGGTGGACATGGACCTTGGACAAGATACAAAAATACCATTTTATCTGGAGAGAATGAGACTGAATGGGAGAGCAAACAGCTCACATGCCTAATTCCCAATTAACATAATACTAAATAGTAGTAAGTGTGTTCCGTTAATGTGATGTACCACCATTATATAGAGAGGATTTAGTACTGGAAATCGGGTGTGCTGGTGCTCAAGTTCAAATTGGCTTTCATGGTTTTCCTTTTTAATGCATATAATGGGAGGGAGTGAATCTAACAGTGTGTTTCTGCAGGTGTTCGACTAAAAAGGGCCACCTGGTAGATGTTGTTGTAATATAGTATGGTTTTTTAACTGCCTCCCACCCATTCAAATGATAATAATAAATGATCAAAAATTGGATCCAGATATTTTTTTCAAGTTTGTCAAACCTATCCTAAGACTTTCAAATATTTATACCTTTGATTAATATATACAATAATACTTTCATTAATTTTAGCAACATTATGTTATGCGTAACATTAAACATCTGCATGATTATGTTGTTGATAGGTTAGTATTTTATTAGGTACAAATGAATAAATATGAGAGGCCAAATCCAAATGGGCAGGTTTCAGTTCTTGGTCAGAAAGACTTACACGAAAATCAGTGTATCAGGTTTAATGTCATTGAAAATGTACCAAATTTTGTAAAATACACTTAAGACCTTGTGTTTAGGATCTTGTTTGCATTTGGTGCATTATGCAGCAAAGGTTAGTGGTAGATGTATACATAGTGCAAAGCTATAGACTAAGCACTTCCAAATAAAGATTAAAATGTACAATTTGTGAAATTCTTTAAATTCACCACAGCTATTGAGTTGTGCAAAGAAAACTTCTGTTTGAGTACTCTAGATGCAATTTTGGCATGAGAACTTACAGATTATCCTTCATGAAGAGTGTGGATATTCACAGTAGTAGAACATCTTTATGTAATTTTCAGAAATGAATGGTTAGCTGATGTTTTAAATTATGATATGACAAGATGATTAGACTGAGTGAAGGAAACTTACTTCCAATATTTGGCAGTGGAATGAAATTTCAATTCAACAGCAGCAGTGCTCTTGTGAGATTTGACCAAAGGGGAGTAATTGAGAAAGATAAGATCAATGGGTGATGGGCCAGGCTGTGAGAATTATGTAGATAAAATTCCAGATCCTGATGAGCATCTTCCATTGATTTCAAGTTTTTTGTCTCCTTTCATTCTATCTAAAATATGGCTGCAAAGATATTCTATCTTGCTCCTTCCTTATTTTCTTACATATTAAGTTCAAGCTTCTCTTCCTCACTTTCAAAACACTTCACAGGTCCACTACATGTTGCACCACTGCCCTCCTCACCTCTTCCTGCTCTCTGCGGTCTGACAGCTCTCCTTTTCTGACTGCTGTCTTTGTCTTCTGAATTCACTGAACTTTTTGCACCTTTTTTCCTATGCCACACTGTAGCTCTGGAACAGTCTTCTGATTATTTCAGGACAAACTCAGTTCCTCTGCTGCCTTCAAATACTTTAAAAGTCCCACATGTTGATCTTCTGGTATGTCAGGGAATAGACTTTCTTCCCTTGATTTGATGTATAGAGGGATAACTTCCACATGTAATTTCTGGCAGCCCACATCCACATAGGAAAGAAGAGGAGATAATGAGCCATATTTCATGAATGAAGGTATAAGGGGTCTCAGTACTTAGAAAATGACCACAGCTCAGGAATGGGGGCAACTACATGATTTTAAACATGTGGAGTAAAAGCAAGTTTAAAGGGTGTAGGGATACTTACTCTTTGTTTCAGTCTTGGTTTTATTTAATTTAAACCATAGCTTACTTTGAAGCCAGCATGAGCCACTCTGATCGATATAAAGGTGAAGGTGACATACAGCAGCTTGTACAAATTAATAGACTACACTTCTCATCAGTGCATGTGAGAGCATTTTACAGGGAAGACAGCTGGATTCTTCCCACTTTGAAGAAGGGGAGACTGAAGTACAGAGACTTGAGATCCATTTCCGAATCCAGGTCCTCTGAATCCCAGCTTTGAGGTCTATCCACCACAGCATGTGGCTGCCTATTGTATCCTACTTCCTAATAAAGCTTTATAACTGTAGTAGATAAAGAGAGAACAAAATTCAATGGTTAAACCACAAGGTCAGTTTTCGTATCAGGCTAGATGTTTATGAACTGAGACATAAGGTTCTGAATAGTCTTCTAAAGTAGAGAACACAAAAGCTTTTGTCTTTTTTTTTTATTTCCTCAACTAATTGAATTCACATTTTTGTTGCATCTGGGTAAATAAATTCCCTAAACTGGTTCTCTCCTTTAAGAATGAAAAGAAGTTAGAAAAGTTTTATAATAATGTTAAATAAAAAATATCCTTCTCTTCACGGATGAAGAATCATTATCCCATTAGTGAATTGTGCCTCTTGCTTTCTAATTTTTCTGGCTGGGTTCAGATGGAAAATAATTTTGGTTTGAACACTTGTGGAATCATTAGGAAAAAAAATCTCTTTGGAAAATGAGGAAATCAGGTAATGCTTAGCCTGAGCACTCACTTATATTAATTTATGAATTCCTGTAACATGGGCAGAAACCTGAAATAAAAGCACCCATTTTAGACAGATATAAATAAACTGGAAATGCAGCCCTGCTGACAGAAAGAGCTCATAGGGTTCTTTCTATTTGTGTTGCCACTGAAGAGAAACTCTTGCCTTTTACATGTGCTTTACAATGGAACTGCTCAGGCTAGAGAGTGTTATAAGGTCTCTATATATATTTGGAAAAGAAAACTTTGCAAAGACATATGAACAATTTCCTTTTTTTAATACAGGGGGTTGTATTGGGATCTCCTAAGAGAATGTATTGGTGATTTGATTCAGAAAATGAATAAAGTCATGACCTTTTGAGAACCAAAGGTTAATCTAACAAAACAGCATCCAGAGGAGATCTTATAACTACTCAGGAGTCCCACAGAATAGCCTGAGGCAATAACTCAGTAAAGAGAATGGCCCAAGTAGGATAAAAACTTTTTATTTTTGATAAAAAAATATATTCTAGCTGGGATATAGACTTTAAGTCAAGGTTACTTATACTGTCAGCAAGTTGCATATGGTCTCTGTGCTTAGGTCCCCTGGGTTCTCAGGTACCCTGGGAGCAAAAACTAGCCATTCTGTGACATTCATTTCTTGTATTACATTTAAAGGGAACTCAGATTGTTCAGTCTACTTTGTGGCGTTTATTTTGATGTAGTGCAGTGAAAAACTCAATAACCAAAGTTATTAAGCAGGCATTCTATATTTTGCGGTGCCAGACGCACAGGGGATCACTCCTCCAAATGTGTATACCGATACAAGCTAGGTACATAGTTCATATGCAGACTAAACATACATATTCATTATATTTCTTAGAAAGGGCAGTATTATGTTAATGGGTTCCTGTAATTCATTTACATAGTCAGAGAATGCGTAATAAAATTAGGGTTAGGGTCTTTTCCCCCCTCAGGGGTCTTTTGTGACCTCTGGTGGTCATTTACTTCATCTTCTCTTCTTCATCACCATGTTCTTTTAGAGACCTAAAGCCTAAAATCCCTAGTCTTGCCACAAAACTGGTTCTTGTCTCTTCAGCATGCTTGGGTGCCTCGAGATGTCTTATTGTCCTGTTCCTGGAGCTAATCACTGTCTACAAGGTTATGAATTTCACAGTATGTCCCTACTATACAACTACCCATTTATTGTTGTTGCTTGTTCAAAGATTAGTAAAACTCCACCAGACATCCCGACTCCTGCCTTCAGATGTCAAAGACAGAGTTATTAACTTTTTGCTGTCAAATGTTAGTTTGTAGAATATGAATTTCATACCATAATTGACACAGAACTGTGTACAAATTACCTGTAAAAATAAAGCAAATCAGAGTGCAAGGACAACAGGTAAATCCACTGGACTTTATTTTTAGTTAATGTTAATTAATTATATTTTAATTACTATTTAGTAATATTAAAAGCTTGTGATTCTGAAACATAATAACACTAGGTTTGATAGTGTGATGATACCAGGTAGCAATCTTGTCCTCCTAAACAATCAAGCAGAGATCATGAATGAGGATAGTGTACAGTTTCCTCAGCTACTTCTTACAACTGTCATATTTACTTGTATATGTTTTCTTTTTAGGTGCTCAGAACCTTTTCTTTGTAGAGATAGCTGGAGTTTCTGTACAGATTTTCTGTTACTGTAAAGTCCCAAATATTGGTGGTGATTATTGCAGGATCTGATTTATGCAGACAGAATAGAAACAATACATTATTTGGGGCTAAATAGGTGATTTTAAAATGACTATAATATGATTTTATGTGATGAAATTTTCTGGATAAAAACTTAAAAAGTTAAATAGTTAAACTAGAATTTTCTTTGTGTAACACAAAAAATTACATGGATCCCATCTGTGTCCAGCAACACTTTGCAGGCTACATTATTACTAAGAAAGCCAGTAGTTTCCAGTCAATACAGTTTTCACAATGGTGCATTATATAGCCAGACTGCTTCCATCCCTGCATGAGTTACCTCCAGCTGGAAGAGTGCCACCTGCTCTGCTTACTTTTCTTGTCCTTGACCGAATACTTTCAAAAAAGTGCCACTATAGACTATGATGCAAAAGAAGAACATTGGCAAAATGGTTAGATGTAAGTAGAGGAACAGATGTTTGCTCTCCGGAAAACCTTAATCATTGGGGATTGGGTAAAGCAATTCTTTTGGTTTTCAGTTTTGGCTTGATTGCAGTTCTTCATGAAACTCTGTGATTAGCCTTTCTGTGTTATACTTCCATCACTAAAAATCTTTATTTCCCCACAGATGTTGACAGGAGGTATTGAAACATGAATATAACTTGAAAGTGTCTCCTGCTATTTCTAGAAAATCTGTATTAGGCACCTGTTTTCCTAACTTTTCTTCTTTTTATTTCTTTTTCATTCACTTTTTCTTTCACTTTCTTGTTTTGCTATATTCTTTTTCTTTCTTCTTTCTCTTTCTTCTTTTACTTTCTCATTTCTACCATGTTTCTTTTTTTTTCCTGTTTCTGCTTTTTTTATATATTTTTTATTTCTTTTTTTTCTTCTTTTTCTGTTTCCTAGTGAAAATACAGAAAACATCACTGGCTGCTTTAAATCAATCTCTTTAAATCACTTTAATGTAAATATAAAAATTTTATTAAATATCTGCAATATGTATCTTGACTTCTTAGAAAGTACCTATTTTTGTCCAAGAATAGTAATGGAAATTATTTCCAGTAGCTTTTCCAGTCTGCAACATCATATTACATATCTGGGTCCATCAATGTTTAACAATGTTAGTATATATTGTTAGTATGTAACTATATAAAAATATATAGCTATATACTAACAATGCTAGTGTATAACTATATATAATAATGTAATCATCTAACTTTTAAAAGCATCCAAATGACTCATGATAGACAAACTTGAATGAATGCTAAAGCTGAGCACTAAAAATTCTTGAGAAAAAAAGTACTTCAGTTTCTAGTTTAACTTCTGTAAAAATATAGCCAGCACATAATAGAATTTGGCATATGATTTGGAAATACAAAACGAACAGGCTAGAAAAAGTGGTCCTTTTATGTGTTCCATATTCCTTCCTCCTCAGCTGTGTGTGTCACATAGGGCATTTGGAAGTATGGCCATGCAAAGAACTTGGACTTACTAAGAATGCATTTACTTCACAGAAACATTCCTGAAGAACTTTTTTTCCCTTTGGAAATAGCTCATTTACTGTGGTGTTGGGCTTATAAAATACACTTCTTTTCTCTCTCCACTTCTTTCTGGAGTGACAAAAATCACAATGAAGCACAGACCTTATGTCTAAGCAACATTTAGGGTTATTAGCCTCCTCATTATATTTAACTGTCTTATAAGCAGGAAAATGGCAAATGCACTGGGCTCCTCCTTTTTTAATTAATTACCCAAGTGAGTTATTGCTGTGAAAGAAAATCAGGCAAACAGGACAGTGAGGACCTCTGTTTACAGGTAAAAAAAGGTTTCATGCAGCTCAAGGACCAATGGTCTTAAGTGGTGTATCTGTTTTTCCAACAACACGGATAACAAGAATAAAAAGAAATAGTAATAATTTCATCTATAGCCTTACCATATTAATGAAAAGCTGAACCCTTTTTCTGAGTCTCATTTTAAAGTTGGTAGACATCTACCAGACTGCCTTTCTGTACAAAGCCCATAGCACCTCTCTAAAATATTTATCAGACTGTCAGATTCAGTGAAAATTGTTTGATGTATTCCAGAGTTATTTAGAAGGCACATAGGCAGGCAGACATAGAAATATCTTTTCAATGTCCCTAGAAATCAGCCTAAAAATGCTTGAGCAGATACCAATCTTCATTATATCAGAAATATGATTCTTGGGGGAAAAGTACAAAATATTCCTACCACCTGATTTAAAAGAAAGTCCCTGTTCACCATCCAAAGTTAAAGAAGAGATAAGCCTATCAGCACTGTCAAGATAATTGCCTGGGATTTAATGTACCAGTAATGCTTTTAATTGTATAGATAATCCTATCTGCTACATCTTTTATCTTTTTCTGATGGGACTCCTGGGTTAATATTTCATTTAGCTTTCAGTATGTTGTGTATCTTTGAAGCAGATTGTTATGGTTTTTCTGCAGTTATTTTTTCCTTAGCACTACACACACACACACACACACAAAACCCAAACCAAACCCAAAAACCCCAAACAAACAAAAAAAACCCACCTCAGCAAAAAACTCTATGATTCAGAAAATCAACAGCAGAGTGAGGTTCAAGAAACAAAGACATGTTAGAATAAAATAATTTGCTGTGTTACCTTAAGCAAGCTACTGCCCTTTGTTCCTCTCTAAAATGGGGATCATGATAAAGGATTTCTTTGTAAGGTGCATTGGGATTTACAGATAAAATAAGAAAAAGCAATATGTGATTATGAACTTATTTATTAAAATGAATATGGTTTAATGTTCATAGAAAGTCATAGAAGATGTTATGAATAGACTTCAGTCCCTTTTGCCAATACCACCACTATAAACATATCCAGATTCAGTAAGCTGATTGAAAAAATAGAGTATGAAATGTGTGAAAGGTGTTGCAGAGCAGTTTTGTGATGATTAAAAAGTTTTGATCCTTCAAGTAGGGTCAGGTAGAAGAAGAGTTTAATGATCTGACATTATTACTCTTTAAATGTGTTCCATTGAAACTGTAAATAATAACAGAGGTAGCCTGACAGGAATAAGATTTGATTGTTCATACTGATCAATTGGAATAGATCTGAAATCTGTCTGAATGTCAGGTGGAAGGCTAAACTTTTTGCTATGTGGTTTGGAAATACAATTAACTTTATAGTCTATGTTGATCTCGTGATCATTATGGCTGTGCAATACAGAATATGCCCTGTGGCTCATTAATTAGCTTAGAGGTTAGAGAGATATCTGAACTGTTATTTAAAAAAAATCCAAATTGAGAATAGCTCAAGTAATAGCAAAAGAAGGGATCTGGAAGGAATGAGAAATGCCTTCTGAAAGAATTGCTAATGGGATATAACAACTTGACAACCATTAGAAAGAATCATGTTCTCTGCTAGGAAAACAAGTGGGAATAATTTTCCACCATTTGGCAAACAGTCATTAATTATACTGAAGAGTCAGTTAATATAGAATAGACATATAACTTTATGTGGCTTATACTGTGGTAACTTAAGGATAAATTATTTAAACTTTAAGGATTGGAACTTAAAGAAATAGGAGAAAGATCATTTCTGACCAGGATAAGTGTCACAACTAAAAACACTGGGGCCTCTGCTGACTCAACAAGTAGACTTGCAGAAAAAAATATAAAAAGATTTTTTGACATGTTAATTTCTTGACAGGTGACTACTTGAGGATTTTGAATCTATGTTATTTATCACTTTTCAATTATTAATCTTTCTATTATATACAAATATAAAAGCCATTTGTATGCTTCATAAGCTATTACACTAACTTCAACAATGAACTGTGAATAGGTACTGTTCAGTGGAATGTCAAATACCGGAGATAGTGCTTATAGGTTAAAATTCTTTTTAACTTGATTCTATTTTGAGAATCTGAACTTCCACTCCAGAAGGAAAGATTCCTCACATTTGGCTCCAAGGTTTTTAGTTGGAAAAAAAAAAGAAAACTTCCAGCAATAAAGAATAGTAATGAATTATAGGAACAATAATCTTTGCAACTGTCATGGAAAGTAACATTTAGTTTTAATGACACTTTAGTATGTTTCCAAAGATGAAGAAGAGAAGAAACCCCACTAATAAGAAAGCTTGAGGTGCAGGATAAATGTATGATTTTTCAGTGAGTTATTCGAAAGAGGCCTTCTTGCAAGCCTGCAAACTAAATTATTCACTAAACTTTGTTCTTATCTATAAAGGTAAACATTATTGTGAATACTTGTGGCACTAGGACTTTAAATAATAACTGCAAAATGCCTTGAAAACACTCTAGAAAAACAAACTAGAGAGCAGAAAACAATTTGAGGTTGGAGTTCTCAAAATACACTCATGAAACATTCCATACATTTCATGGATTATATGTGGAATTTATCTAGTTCACATGCAAAAAATTCTACACCTGAGTCACAAAAAAATGTGCCTTTCCCACTCCAAGTCACACTAGCACATTTAAGTTTTTTATATGTTTATGGGGTTTTTTTACATTTTTCTTCTTTAAATCATCAATGAATAATTAAGGTATTTCTTTTCTTTTCTATGTCCAGTGATTGTAAATATTTTTATGATTATTTCATAGTAGTATTGATAATGATGGCAGTTTTATACTGTCTTAATATAATGGTCCAGGAAATAGTGATACCAAGGGCTAATCTCCAGCATGGTCCATTACCACCTTATATACATTTTAATGAAGACTATTTCTAATATTTGATGTCTTTTCAGATAACTTTGAGAAAAACAAAAGTATGTGAAGGTCCTTATAGCCTTCCCACTAGCATCAGAGATAACAGCATGTTCAGATTTGATTGTGGGACACAGGAGAATGTTTGTGGTTGCACATCTTCTTAATCAGATTAAGGATATGCTTGTCTCTATTTTGCGTAGTGTTGAACTAGGAGAAGTATACATAGTGAAAGCTTTGTACTTTCCAACCACCATGTCCACCTGAAACTCAGTTCTCATCAAATTAATCTGTTCAGCGACAATTAATCTGAACAACTACTTCTTTAGAAAATATCAAGACATATTTTTGAAAGTATCTTGATAGCCAACTTCATTTTTAGGTATTTAGATAATGGAATGGCTAATTAGGTGCCCATTTATGTTATTTGTTATGTAAATAGATTTTTCAGAGAAGCAAATCAGGACAATAAAACAAGGAGAAACAGTCAAATAGAGATGATGTGACTTTCACAGGTGTCAGTGAATGACTGAACTGGGAACTGCAAAAATGTTTTTGTCTCAAAAAAATACCTTATTGCTAAAGTAGCCTTCTCAGCAATGTCCAGTAAATTCATAGGGCTACATATTTACCCCAACTTGTAGTTGTAAGCTGTATACTGAAATAGCATTAAGACCATGAGATGGGTACCAGGAGTAGGTAAACTGATTACATCCCACTCAATGTTACTGGCTCTACAGATATTTGTTCTAATTAAGTGTAGGCATCTCAGACATTTAAATTAGGATCTGAGTTTCCTAAGACTCTTTCTATAATCAGTGGAGAGATGCAAACCCTTCCCATGGCAATTTACCTGAATCTCTGGCAGGTCAGTATAATCCACCTATTATTAGCCATACGGCCTTCTCGAGGTGCCTGTTTCTGTTCCCTAAGCATGGATAAAGCCAGGGTGTATAAACTGTTAAATTAGCACCTGCTAGTGTTTATAGAAACTGTGTGCTGGTACACTGAAGGTGGGCCATGGAGAGGAGTCTCCATGTCTGGGTCCTACATGTTTGAGTGGAGGACCTTCTTCCCATGCTTTTCCCAAAACGTTGTAGCTCACTGAGGTAACACTAGCCAAAATGCCAACAGAATGTAAAATTGGCATGGTATATCTTCATTGAGGGAAGAAAACTTTTCCTATTTCACTAATTTCCAAAAGATTTTCCTATTTTACTGATTTTCATATTTCCTGAAGCACAATTGCCCTTGCTCTTGGCATTGGAGTTGTGCTTTCCTATTCACTCAAGAAATTATTAGGATAATAAAAAAGAATTACTAGCGTGTATTTGCTTTTAATACTCTAGTGTTTTAGACACTCAGTAAATTCAAGGCCATGTTGTTCTTAAAAGATGTGCCTGCTGCTTCTTAGATCCCTAGTCTGCTGCAACAGGATATTTACACATGTGTTTTTATACAACTCAGCTGCAAATACATCAAGTATCAAGAAGCTGGGAGTAAATTTTTAACAAAATATTTTTATTTGATAATAATACCAGTGAATTTTAGGTTTTATAACCTGATTTTTCATTCTGTGAATGTTTGAATAATATAACAGGAAAATACTGTGTGAATTGTTCATCTTCCAGTTTGTAAAATTTGATAAATTTCTAGTTTCGTATGTCAGCAATTTGTAATGGAAATTAATACAACTATTTGGAGGATGGGAGAAAATGATGATATAACAGAAAAGATCAAGCTTATTTTGAAAGGAGAACTAATAATAGAGTCAGCTAGAGTTGATATTTTATGCCACAGACAGAACCAGTGTTCTGGTTCTCTGAACACAGGGAGATTTTAACACACAGAGTCATTCCTGTCTTTGTCATTCTCTCATCAAAAGCTCACTGCCTCTCTTTGTTTAGAAAGTGGTACCTAAAATGATGGGTTTCTGTCAACAGAAACTTGTGATGCCAATTTAGGCTTTCATACTTCACCTGAAGTCAAGAACCTTGCAAGGACCTTAAAGTATTCATGCCAATATTTGTTGTAATAAGCCTACTTCGTCACTGGAAATGTTTGGGAACTGCTGGCCATTTCCTTAACTGTCACAGTTTGATCTGTGACCATTTTATAGTATATTTGAAGATATGATTTTGATTGAAGCTGAAGAGATTATTTGGTACAGAATAAATTCATTTCAGGGAAAAAAAATAACCTCTTGTATAATACAAGCTTCAGTAAATGTGAATTTACAGTTAAGCAATAAATTTTATTTTAAATCTCTTATCTGTTAATAATTGGAAGGAGACATTTCATTTATGTAGCAAAATTTACCAGTAAAATGAAGCGTCAGCGAAGTATTTTAAATCTTTGAACTGTATTGACTATTACTTTGAACTATGTTAACCAGTACTTATATAAACCAAATGATGTGGCTTTTATCACCACACAAGGGAATTTCTACTATCTTTATATAGAATGGAACAAGCCAAATCTAACCACGTAATTATGAGTAATGCAAATATATAAGGACTTGATCCAAGAAGTAAACATTTCCAATGTTTGCACAAACAAGCATCTGGTCTCCAAACTGGATAAAGTCAGTTCAGTAAACATTGCCCTTTAACATTTTATCATTTTTTTCCAGAATTTTGGATGATTACCTTCACAAAACACTCAGCTGAACCAACAGCTGCTGCAAGCTGCTGTGTGCATATACTGTAAAGGCAATTCTCTGCTGGTAGCACTGAACAACAGTGTTTTTCTAATGACAAAAGAGAGTAGGGAATATTGCAGCACTGGTGGGCAAAGAAGACCAAAGGCCTTCAATTAGCAGAAGCATGTACACCCTCGGCTTGTTGAAGGCTGTGACAAATTGTATAAACTTGGCATTGCAGACTTGGCATTAGATGTACGCTGTCAAGTATGAAAGGTACAGGCATATGGTAAGCACTCAAATATCTGATACGCAAGGGTATGGGAAGCAACTATGCAGAATTGGTAGCAGATGCACATGTATTTAGGTCCTATGGAGAGGCACACAACTTCAACGACACCTACTAACATTTAAGCTATGCAAGCTATATAAATTCCACTCCACCTGTAGAGCTTTCTGTGTAATCCACCCTTTTCCTCAACATCTCAAGATAGTCTTGTCCTCTCTGTATAATTAGACAGAAACAGAAAAGGATATAAAGCTGATCTAATTCCCTAACCATTTAAAAATACACGTGTCTTAGTAAGAGTTGGTTGATGTAATCAAAATTGTCCTTTTGTGTTTCACTGGACTAAGCAAATAGTTGGGGTCTTTTTTTAAGTAAATGTTCTATATATTCTATATAGCTTTCTTGTCTTGCTGTCTTTTTCATTGTTGGTTTGGGGTTTTTTTGTTTGATTAGTTGTTTTTTGTTTGGTTGGTTAATTACTTTTTTCCGAAGAAGTTCTCTTCTAAATAAAAGAACCTATTTGAAAGGAGGCTAAGGATGTTAAGGATTCAAACACAGCAAGAAGCCATCTATTTGTGCATTACTGGCAGGTTAATGACATTTTTTTGGACCTGACCCTGCAGTTTCTACTCAGATAACCTATTGGAATGGACTCCTTGGAAATTTTGTCCAAAAGATCTCCAATTATTTTTTGTTTCCTTAATATAGCAAGTTATATTATTCAATTCTTACTAGATATCCTTCATCAATTATAATAATTTGTACCTGCATATAAGATGACATAACATGTGAACAGGTTATGGTGGAAATGACAGACTGAAAAAGACACAGGAAAAAAACTGCAAGGCGATTCAGAAATTACACTCTGATTCACTTGAAGTTTAGTACACAACAGCAGGTCATTTACTGCAAAGTTTGGGGTATATAAAATAAATTGATTTCTTAGATTCTAACTATACGCAAAAATGTTTGCTACTGAAGTGATTAGCAATGCATAAAACCAGGGAAATATTAAACCTGCTCATTTTTTACCATATGTGGTCCTCAGTGTGGTCCACAATGTAACTTTTTCCATTACTCTTGCTCAAGGATCCTGCCACCTTCTAAATCTTAATCCCAGAATGAATTAAGTCATATATAAGGCATGACCTGACCCAACAATATGTGTTGTGTTCTAGTCTTAGTTCTATTGCATGTATAATGGTGAGCACCACATGTAGAGCAGGGGAAAACTAAAACGTCAAGTAACTTGATACATGTTTAAAAAATATAGTTAAGTAAAAGAACTATGGTAGTTTCTAGTGATGTAAGGGAAACTATTACACTGTTACTGGATAACGCAAAATTCATTTAAATAAGTGGAACATGGCTTCAGTCTGTAAAATATAAAAAAGTCTTAAAAAAACCCCAGTCATAATGAAAAAGAAGAAAACTGATTTTCTCACTGTGGTAAATTTACAAAAGCTATGATTTCACCTGAAATCACAAGATCTGGAAAATACAGGATTAAGACCTTAAGTGTAATGGAGAGATAGTCTTAGGAGAAAGCTCTTTTCAATATTCCAGAGAGGTTTATCTGTTTTTGGTATTTTATGCTGTATCCTCCCATGTTAATCTCTCCTTTGAAGTTCTGAGTTAAACAAACAAATGCAGAGATCAGAGCAATGCATTCCCATTTCAGTCACACCTTTGCCTTTAATAGTCCTAATTTCAATTTGTCCACAATTTATTGTCAAGATTTGTTGGAGTTTCCTTTGATCTTTTTCTGTGAGGCAAACTTTATCAAACAGCTACAAAGTCTAAGAAATGTGATACCAAAACCTGGCAAGCTATTTAAAAAAATAGTTTTAGTGTCCAACTAAGGGATTCACAGTAATTTGCATTGTTTTCAGAGATTTTCAGTTCCCCAAGGAGAAGTTACTATTTGTAGGTTTTTACCTAAAAAAATTTTCAATATTCATGTACATAAATAAACAGTATGAAACCTGGAATTACAGTGATGTGTATTTATTACACCTCACAACTACATGTCTTGGTTTTTTCCATTCCTATCTAGTAATTCCTGGTAGTTTAACATTACGCAGAGTTAGATACATATCTGAAGAGAAATTTTGTTTCCTATTTGTATTGCTAACATTTTCTTTTTTATTTTCTCTCAGTGGTTAATGAAATCCATGGCTTCTTTCTGCTATTCAAACAATCCCCTACAAGCTCTTCTCCACGTTAGTGACACAGCACCTTGCAGCCAGAGGGCCCTCTGTACACAAGTTAGGCAACAAGGATTTTTCTAATTCACCTTCCCTCTTCATCCACCAGCGGCATTCTGCATTGCTATGATTTTCCTCCATGGAAACAGAGAATATTATCTACACTAGACCTAGCAGAGAATATCCATAAGAATTAAATATGAACTAAATATGAACAGCTTTTTATAAATTGACTTAGAAATAAATACTAGCTAGGACTTTGTACCCCTGAATTTTCAGCAAAGGTCATAGAATCATAGACTCAGAATCATAGAACACCAGGTTGGAAGGAACCTAAAGGATCATCTAGTCCAACCTTTCACGGTTACAACAACAAAAAAACCAACAAAAAAACCAACAAAAAAAATCTGTTTAAATGAGATGGTCCAGCACCCTATCAAGCTGAGTCTTAAAACTCTTCCAGTGTAGGGGAAACCACCTTGGGAGAGTATTCCAATGTCTAATTTTTCTCATGGTGAAAAATTTTCTTATGGAATCCAATCAGAATTTCCCCAGGAGTAACTTGTAACCATTACCTCTTGTCTTTACCATGTGACTCCTTGTAAAAAGGGAGTCTCCATCTTCTTGGTAGCCACCTTTTCTGTACTGGTACATGGCAACAAGGTCTCCCCCAAACCTTTTGTTTTCAAGGCTGAACACACCCTGTTTTCTTAGCCTTCCCTCGTATGGCAGGTCTTCCTGTGCTCTGATCATCCTCATGGCCCTTCTCTGGACCTGTCTGTATCTTTTCCGTATAGTGGGGACCAAAACTGAATACAGTGCTCAAGGTGTGATCTGACCAGCGCTAAGTAGAGTATAAGTATCAAAATTGCTACTTGTGTGCAGTGGGTAGGAAGGAGACTTGGCTTGTCAGTGTGCGAAGGAATTCATACGACATATTTGCAACCCCACCCCTCACCCTTAACATTGCAGCAGTAGGTTTTTATCCTGGGGTGGACCACACAGGATTCACAACAAAATTTCTCTGTTGCATAACATTGTTTCATCTTTCAGTAGAAACCCAAAGATTAAATGAAACTCCATTCTAAATTAAATACTTTTTAATAAAATACACCTTTGTGAATTATTTGTCTGTGGGACAGAACTTTGCACCTCTACAGTTTAGAATTAGTACAAAAGGAAACTGAAAGGAGTGCAATGGTGTGATTTATATAACAAGCAGAAGAAAAATAAAGGATGTTCAATAATCAGTGTGGTATAAACTCTATTATATAGTATAAGTACTGAACTAATACATCTAATATTTTTCAACTACTTTCCTGACTTTGTTTTGGTCTTTGTAGATACAATTAGAATCACAGAATCATTAAGGTTGGAAACAACCTTCAAGATCATCAAGTCCAACCATCTATTAAACATTATCATGACCACTAAATCATGTCCTGAAGTGCCACGTCTATCTGTTTTCTTAATACCTCCAGCGATGGTGATTCCACCACCTCCCTGGGCAGCCTGTTCCAACACCTCACCACTCTCTCAGTAAAGAATTTTTTCTTAATATCCAACCTAAACCTCCCCTGGCGCAACTTAAGTCCATTTCCTCTTGTTCTATCATTAGTCATCTAGGAGAGGAGACCAATACCCACCTCACTACAACCTCCCTTCAGGTAGTTGTAGAGACCAATTAATTCCCCTGAGACCAGTTCTAGCACCCTACAAACATTAATGAATGTATCCTTCAAGTTTAAAGGTAGGTAGTGAGGCAGAAAAGAAAGGCGATTTATACAGACTCAGGAAAACTATGACAGAACAGAAAACTAAAGGAAGATCTTACACTGTAATTCTCCTTTCACAATGAAGGGGAAATATCTAATCGAAGGAATAAGGAGAGGTGGCTGAGCTGATCTTGGTCTCCAGATTTGTCAGATGCGATGCTGGGAGATAGCCCCCTTCTGTTCCTCTTGAATTCTCTCCACTGAGGAGTATAACTTTCTTGTCTTTGTTTCTCATACAATGAATTCTAAGTGTTGCAGTTACATTAATTTGCAATGATCAATAAAAGAGACAGCACCTCAAAATGTATTATCTCAACAGTTGTGCAATGTTCTTGCAGACTATGATCTTTATATTAGGTAAAAGGAAAATGAGATTCTGAATTTTTATAAGAAAGATTTTGCTGTTTTGAAGTGGAAATAGTTTAGGAAGTACAAACTCAGCAAAGATATTGCTGACTTACTGAGTTAATCATCACACTTCCGATATACAATTCACATACTATAAAAAGCATCTGCATCAGTATGTCTTTTGTATCTACTTTTTCTTAAAGGGGCTTTGACTGACATTCTTAGCTGATACATTTCTGGAAATAAGTTCATTTTTATTTGATTCAAACAAAGGAGAACACATTTATTTAGATTCCAGGTGCTTTTATGTCTTGAACATTGCTTGATAAGGTTGTTTTGTTTAAGGAAAGAAAAATAAATCAAACTTGATTTGATACTATAAATCTTCAATGCAGACATAAAAGAAAAATATGTTGTGAGGTTAATGAAGGCTGAGCTCTTATGGATTTGTGGTTTTAGTAAGCAAACCTTCATGCAGCAGTAACCATTGCAAGACACAGCAAACAATTGGGAAAGATTTAATATGTGCTGCTGATAATCCAGAAGTACACGCACTCTATGTTGCTATGTTGGCAGGCCAGCCATCTGTCTGAGTGCAATATATAGTTCTGTCTGTCTGATC
Source organism: Actenoides lindsayi (assembly GCA_025331215.1). Classification (NCBI taxonomy): domain Eukaryota; kingdom Metazoa; phylum Chordata; class Aves; order Coraciiformes; family Alcedinidae; genus Actenoides; species Actenoides lindsayi. The sequence continues at coordinate 33,303 of WTSP01006798.1, read as the reverse complement.
TCTGAGTCTTATCTGTCTGAATTTGATCTGTCTTTCCCACAACAGCACTGCTAATTCAAATCTCTTTCCAATAGGCAGATGGCTATTTTCACAAAATTTGTAGGATTTTGATGTTTTTTAGACTTTCTGTTTCTTTCAAATTTGTTTGAAACATTCAAAGGTGATTAAGAAGAGAATGTGGAGAGACAAATTGACAGATGGATAGGAAGGCAGCTAATGCAAATGCACACACCTTGTTTCACAGGGAAGTAGCAGCAGCTCAGTAATGGCAACAGAATTGTCAGTCATTAGTGAGATTAGAGAAATATCCAAACTTTTCCACTTCAGCTCATGCAGACACAGGGCATGTTGCAGTAGGCAGTCAGCAAGACAAACACCTAAGACACTTGGGAAATAAGTGCAGTTCACAGAATACAAAGTCAAAATGTTCATACAATAAAACTGTCATGCACTGCATAAATAGTTCAAAATTTCTAAATATTAGGATTTTAATAGTTTAATATGTGGCATCATCTTTGTCATGTAGTTAGGTGGTGAGGGGGAGGGAAATCAGACTTCCTTAGGGAAGTGACTTCTAAGAATCAAGATACAGGACTGTTTTGCTATGTGTTGAATATAGCTTTGTGTTGCAGTTTAATCCCAGCTGGGGAAAGAATGGGAAGAGTAAAAGTGAAAAAACTCGTGGGTTGAGATATAGACAGTTTAATAGGTAACCCAAAAGCTGCACATGTAAGCTAAATAAAACAAGGAACTCATTCACCACTTCCCATCAGCAGACGGGTGTTCACCTATCTCCAAGGAAGCAGGCCTCCATCACATGTAACAGTTACTTGGTAAAGCAAACACCATGGCTTCAAACATCCTACCCTTCCTTCTTCTTCCTCCAGCTTTTTATGCTGAGAATGACATCATATGTTATGGAATATCCATTTGGTCAGTTGGGGTCAGCTGCCTCAGCTGTGTGCCCTCCCAACTTCTTGTGCACCCCTAGATTTCCCATTGGTGGGGTGGTGTGAGGAGCAGAAAATGTCTTGGCTCTGTGTAAACACCACTCAGGAACAACTAAAACATCCCTAAATTATCAACACTGTTTCCAGCACAAATCCAAAACATAGCCACATACTAGCTACTATGACAAAAATTAACTCTATCCCAGCCAAAATGAGCACACCTGGATAATGAAATTTTGATCCATACAGGTTTCTTGGAAGGAAAAATCAGATGAAGGAAGTATTCTTCATCCTGCAGGGTCCCTGATGTAGAGAACTATGTAAAGGAAGGTGGATTGCAGGACGCATTGCTGGTATACACAGAAAAGTTCCATACATTTTCTTCTTTATGAGAAGCTCTAGGGATCCTTTAGAGTTGGAATCATTTGAAGAGATGGTTTTTTCCGATAGAAGGTAATTTACTGACCCTGCACAGTAAAAATGAGCTCTTTACAGTCATTGTAACCTGAAACAATCAGCCTTGAGTTCCTCACCTTGCACTGTATGAATAAACATTTAGGTGGCCATGGGACAGAGGCTCCAAAGTCACATTGATGACTGACCCATTTTACCATTAAGGTGACTACTGCCATTAGGCTATTAAAATAACTTAGACATTCGAAAAAAAAAAAGTTTTAGTCCTAGTTCTATTCATGTAATTAAAGCTTTACTATATACATCTTGATCTATGTAGCCAATGCACATATCATATTGCCTGTGAATCTAGTCATAAAAAGTTAATATGTCTTTTCTACTGATGTTTTTGTTTTGCTTTGTTTTGTTTTTACTTGCACTTAAGTAACTTCTAAAAGATCTAGAATAAACTTAGAAAGTAGAGGCTAACCCATAATTCTCCCAGAAGCCCCTTTTCTGTATTTATTGCACTTTTGCCTACTGTCAGTCATTTCTTAATGTCTTGGTGGTTTCTGATTCTTATTAACTAAACATTTTAACATATTATTGAGATCAGTTTTCATATTTTGTTTGATGAAATAAGATAGTTGGCATGCATAATAAATACAAATTTCATCTTGGTTTATGTTGAAAAGCTTCTGTCCCTTTAAAATACTAGATGTATTCTGTTAACTAAAAACTGTGCTGCAGTAATATCTTTCTAATAAAACACAGACTGTAAGGTGTGTATCTGCTTGTTGTCTTCACAGTTTCACAGTTGTTGAGCAAAAGCATTTCTTCTTTAGTTCCCAATCACAAACTGCTGGAGAGTATTTCCAAAACTATAGATTCAACTGTTTTGTGCTGGTTTTGCCCTTGTATTTTAGTGTAGCTGACTTGCCATGAAACCTACCAGCTGTGGGGGAGCAAAGGCTAGCAGGATAATAATATATATCCTCTACATAAGCCATTATAGGTGGTAATTAAAATTTTCTGTTACATGAAAGGGAGAAAAATTATCGTCTTAAGGGACAATTTAAGGTTAGTTTTTCAAGGGCCATGCTCGTCATTACAAATCAACTACTGTGGATGCAGGTGCTGATCCCTTTTCTGTTTTAGAATCCAGGATCTCACTCATAGACTTCATGAGAAATTCTATGCAAGGTCTTGATGTCTTTTTCTTCAATTAAAAGCTTTCATAATTGGCCATTACAGGTTCTAGAACTACCATTTACCAGGTACGTCTTCATGATATTTAGCATATTCTTATAGACACTTTAATTATCAATATTGCATGGTTGTGTTTCAAAAAAACACTTCAGATAATTTTTTTTTTGTGAAAAATGACATATATCTCATTATCAGTGTGGTATTTTGTTCATGTGTGTTTCTCCTTTAAATTTTTTGGGGATTTCACTGCAATAATGTGGTTTTTTTAATTGCTCAGAGGAACACTTAGGATTCATTTCTTATGGTTACTTGGAATAAAATACTTCTACAGATTTAAAGGAAGGAAACAAGCCCAGCAACACTTATTTAATTATTTTTAATCTCAGGAAATATTTTCTGCTATATTATTTCTACTTTGCAGAAATAATTTCCATCTACCATTACTCCCTTACAGAAAGATGAATGAATCTACAACTCTTAAACCATTTTAAAGAGATCAGTTCTCATCAGAGGTCAATTGGAAGTCAAACCAGACATTTTTTAAGCAATTGAATAGGAGAATATTCCATTATAGATGTCAAGATGAGATGTGATTATTGTCACTTAAATCAAAGGTTAGGGGCTAATCCACTGAGAATTCACTCATGGATCATATTTAAATTGCTTCAAACACTTTTTAAAGGTATATTCCCTCATAATATCTCTGCTGTCTTACAGGAGTTGCATCTATGTGTGTAAGCAGACTTCCCTTGCAATCTGTCTTAGCATTCAAATTGCTGAACTAGTCTTTTCCTTAAAAATAGAAGAAAGATCTTGTTAATTAATTAAAAATAATCTCTTCAAAGTATATTACTTTAACAAGGCCATTTTTTTATATCAGTTTACTCTTTCTAGAAGATCTTCTAAATTACAAAACAACCCCACTCTAAAACATGTACCTGAGAAAGCAGAATTCTGAGTGTTAATGTGGTGAACAAATTCTAGTATGAGAAAAACTATTTTCTTATTCATAAATGCACATACATTTAATATAATCACTTTGAAGACTCTATTTTGAGAAAAAATATTAAGAGTTGTAAATAGTCGTTATGTCAAATGGAAGCTATCAGAAGATCAAATTAAATAAACAGTTGGAAAAAACTAATTAATTTAAGTTGTTCTTGGTTTAAGGGTAAAAATAACTGTATTTATGTACAGAAGATACTGATGAAGAACAGCATCAGAGAAAACATTTCAGGGCCAAGCCATGCCCTTAGATGTCCTTAAACTACTTACATGGAAGTTTTAGTGGGAAGAATGTCATTGTCCAAACTGGATTATGGACAAAATATGATGAATCCACTTTGATGTATTGTTATAATGTTTTCAAGAACAAATAGTGGAATTCAATGAATAAATATTGTTGTATTTGCTGTAGGTGTATGATTTAGTCACCATTGTTCTGTTTATAGACAGTAGACTTATAGACATATAATTTTCATCATAAAACATAAAATTATATGAATTAAATCCAAGGTATCTACCCAAAGTAATGATAACCAGTTTTGATAGAGATGATGGAGTGCTTCAGTTGCCTTTCTACAGTCTAATCAGGCAGAGAAAGAGAGATTTCCTTTCCTCCTACAAGCTTTGCAAATCTGCCTTATTAAGAGATACTCAGACAAAAGACTTCATGGAGAAGAGGAGGATTTAACTCCTAGTTAATATCCCGCATATCCAAAGACACTGGAAATTATTGTGTTTGAAGTGAGAAAAATGAAAAGAAAATAATGCTGTTAATTATTACAGTCATGTCTGGCCAGACATATGTATGCTGATATTTCATATTTTCAATCCATAGTTTGAGGAATACCTCCAGAATTTCCACTTGGGAAAATGAAGAAAGCACTTTCCTTATACTCTGTGTATTGCCCTGATCTTTTAGGACTTTTTAATGTTTTCTCACTGCAGAGACAAAGTTAAGTGCAAGAAAGACAAATAAATTGAACAAAATGCTTGTGCAATAATAGTACTGTGTATTTGATTTGGAAAGGAGAGGGAAGTGTCTATTTTCTCCTTAGGGATTCTTTGAAAAACTAACTTTCTAACTATACTAATATATGCGTCTGTTTAAAACCATACAGCTGGCTTTTTTGTTGCCTTTGAATTGTATTGTCAAACATAAATTTTGTGATACCTCATTTATTTTCACCTTCAGACCCAAAATGTGTCTTTGCAGTTTTGGCAATTGTTCTGATTTTCACAGTATCATGATGCTTAATATTAAGTTCATTGGCTAAAATACTTTTTGAAGAATCCTCATTTATGACCATTTCCAGACCTTGTTCCTACAATCATATAATCAAAGACAGAAAAAGGCCTTTAAAGGTCATCAGGCCAGCCCCAACACCCAAAGCAGGTCTAATTGTAAGCTACCTAGCTCAAGGTCACAATAAGATTGCTCTGCTTTCTCTCTCTAAAGACAAACAAGTGCACTTCTCTGAGCTTCTATTCACATACCATATGCTTCAGCCCCCTAATCACCTTGGTGGCCTTCCCCTGGACTTGCTCAACTGAAAACAAGAAGAACATTAGCAAAAGACAAAATTACTGCTTTCACTGTCTCTTAGATGCAAACTTGTTGGGGAAGATTTCTTCACTACATAGATTTTAATTTCAATATACTCTTTTTCCCTTGTTGGAAATTTCAGTGCTTCCATGAAATAGAAAGCAAAGTGAACAAGAAGCTAACATGTTGGTTTGCGTGAGATTCCTGCCTGCTACTCTGAATGAAAACATGTTTCCTCAGATGTTCCCCCTTGTGATTCCATGTATTTGATGTACTTTTTCACATGTACTGTGACTCTTTGGGGTCAGGGCTGTCTGATTCTGCCTCAGCAGCATCTAGTTTAACGAAGCCATGCTCTTGCAATACTGATCTCGATACTGTGGCACTGCTTTCCCTCCCCCTCATCCCTTGTTGCAGAAGTAGAGTAACTAATGCCTCAGAAATGTGTCCTCTCAGCCACGGTGTCTCCTGAAGCTCTCCTGGCTTCCATGCCACACATTCCAAGTGCCTTAACGCACTCCCCAGCCTCAGAATACAATTAATGAAAGTCTACAATTCCTGCTATGAGCAATTACTGAATCTCTCTGCTCAAAATATGCTCTGTTCAGCTGGAGTACCCCACTCAGAGTTTATTAAGACTTGGCTCTGTTATCATCTGTTTCCAAGCCAGGAACTATGAGAGTTATGACACAGGAGGAAAACTAAAAAAGCAGAACTGACATTGATTTCCATGTGTGCATGATCTTGCTCCAAAGACTAGTAACATAGCAACAAGGGTAGGGGTTTTTTTGGGGTTTTTTTTGGGGTTTTGGTTTTTTTTTTTTGAGATTATGGTTTAAGTTGTATGCTTCCTTCAGGGCATTGTGCTTATAGTCAAAATAGATGATGAGTTCACAATACCTTGTTCACAGTACTCACTTCTGAATGTATTATGATTAGGGTAGTTAAACCCTGATGTAGCATCTGGTTTTGATGGAGTTTCTGCTTTTATTCACTAATGCTGTTGGTCTGACCAGGTCATCATGTGTGACTTCATCTGATATTAAACAGCATGGTTTAATTGGTTTATTTTACATCTAAACCTCAACATCTCCATTTCACTCTTTACAACACTCTTGCATAACTTTCTTCAGTAACATCAGTCAAGAGTAAGCTGATTTTTACAGATGAATTTTATTTCTACTCAGGTTCCTTTTCCGTGTCAATATGATAGTATCCTCTCCTAACCTTAGCAGTGGAGCAGAGCTACCAAGTTATGTATGAGCATTCAGACATATAACATGATAACATCAAAGTTTCAGCCAAACTTTTGGGTATCCCACTCCCTGGACACTTTTCTACTCAGGGTAGGCATCGGGTCTCATTAACCACTTATAATAATAAGGCTACTGTGCACTACATAGGACAATTTACAGGTAGCTCCATGCTCAAGAAGCTGAACAGTCACAAATGATAAAGCAGCATATGGTGATTTAACATTTACCCTTCTGACAATTTGTCAGGTACCTGTCTCAGCTCAGAATTCAAAGCTATGAGACCTCTAAAAACTTTCTTTTTCCAAGAAGAAAAAAAGTAAAGACCAACTCCTTGGCAAGATATGATTTTCTTCTTATACTATTCAGAGAACCTTCTGATAGTGAAGCTGAGGCTAAAATCCTTTATTAAAAGGTATCTTGTTTTTATTGCCTAACTTCACTACCATCCCTAACTAGCTTTTACTGTGAAAAAAGAGACACACATTGAATCAGAGCAAGAACCTAGTTACATATTGACCTAGTTAATTGTAGCAATTTTGGAATATGCTTATGAGAAAAATCAAGCTCCTGAAAGAAAAAACCCTAACTGTAAGGGCTCTATCAAACCACACAAAGGTGAAATACTTCCCTAGTACAAAATTTCAGATCGTTTCCGTCAGACACAAAGTTTGACTCTTTCAGAAGAAAGGAATTCAACAGAAGCTTATGATATCAATCATGCCTTTGCTGTCAGTCTAAACCCTCTTGACAAAGCCTGCCTGCCCATCTACCACTCACTCTCAACTAAGCTTCTAGTAGGCTTTTATGAGGACCAGGTGATCTTCAAGCTATTATTTGATCCTACCTCTCACATGTACAATTGGGAGGCAGTTGATAAGTTGCAGATGGAGCTGTTTTAAGAACTACCACCATTCATAGTACCTAATGCCAGATTTCAACTAAGTGCTGAGGCTCTGATCGTTTGTTTGATCTCCAGATGTGCAGATATTCACGAATTGTTAAGTTCATATCTTCTACTGTCACATAAAGCTTTCTTGAACTTGGGCAGGGGCCAAAACCCCATATAGCTTTCAGTTCCTTTAACTATGCCATGGTGGCAAGAATCAGGAGGACTTCAGATATAAAAGACGCTAGATCTGAATGTTACTGAATTTCAGGAATTTCAGTTTTCAAACAAGATTTTCAGCAGTAGGAACTGATTGTGTAATCCTCTTACTGCAGCTTAGCACAAATACGAAAGAGGAGGTTTTGTGTTGCTGTTATCCGTAAACCACTTTTAAAACAAAAACTGAACCTATTAGAATTTGAAGGTAGCAAATATCTGGCTTTCCACAAAGAAAAGGACTATATTAGGACTGTTTTGGACCTCTGTATTCAACAGATTTTGAAGAAACAAATGAGTAGTAAAACAGATTATACTTGAATACCTTGTCTCTTTTAAAATTTTAGTTGTTTGTTTTCCAGAAATTGTGTTACTGCAGCCAGAGATTATGCTGTTTGCTATAAATTAACAATTACATTTAAAGGATTCTTCTATATAAAAAGATTTCTGGGGAACTAGAACAAAAATACCTATGAACAAGAACATACTGATAAATTCAAACAGACATTTCAGTGTTCTAAATAATTTATTGATACTTAGAAAAGGACAGATAAATATGCAGGTGGCTAATTTTTAATGTGAGCCTCTCAATGATTTACTAAGAACATCTGCCATTTAGTTTATACATGTTCTATTCAGTACTCAGACACTCATAAAAAAGGTTGACTTAAAGGAATGAGAGAACTGCTTCAGAGCAAGCGTGCTGTATACAGTACAATGCACATGCCAGTGCTGATAGAGAGATTAAGTTTCTTTCAAGGATTGTCAAGTACAAATGGAATTATTTTCTTGCTTTTAGTCATGCCAAAGTTTAATCAGAGGGTGCAAAATACAGAGCAAGAATTTCATGGATATTTTGAGCAGAAATCAATTGGGTAGCTCTCCATAAGCACACGGATGAAAAGATTTTTATGAGCTAGTAAAACTTTCTTCAAGAATCTATTGCAATTTCAGCAAGGTACAGGGCTTACTTCGGCTGTATATGTTGTTCTACTTACTTTGGCTGAACTTAAATAAAACTCATGAATTAATTAATCTATTTTGGCAGTCAAATAAGATTGCAATACTAAGTATATGTGGCTGAGTCTGGTTCTTTATCAAAATAAGTTATGCATACTAATGAGTATAATAGAGGAGAACTGAAACTTCAGTACATTCATGTGTCACCAAAGTCAGTCTTCATCCTGAAACACATGATCTTGCAGTGGATTGTAGTTGTCACATGCCAGTATCTCCAAAAAGACCAACCTATTAAAGCTAACTATGGGGGCAAATGCTCCCTGAAGTGGAGTTGCTTGATTCAGAAATTCAGGAATACAAGTCTTACCCAGTGCTGTACCCAGTACTACAGAAAAGCACTTAACTACTTCTGTAACTTAAAGCAAACAGCGCAGTCCCTCTGACATCCAAGGGACTTCTCCCACGGCTTAAAAGGAGCTCAGATTTCACCACCTTGTATCCTGGGCAAGAATACCCAAGTGTAATTTTTAAATCTTTACAATAGAATGAAGCTCTTTTTGTCTTTCTTTTTCCTTCATTGTTATTCCTCTTTGGAGGATTATTTGAACTGGGCAGACTTCCAGATTGGGCAGACTATTACAAATCCAAGCACTGTACACAATTATTCAATTAATTAATTTGATACCTTTGTGCAACTAATACATAGTAGCTTTTCCCTATTAATATTCCTGTGCTGGAATCCTCAAAGGATACTTCAGCAAATAATGTACTTAAAATAACTGAGAGATCCCACATCACTGTCATGATTTTATTACTACTTAATGTCTTCCATATTTTCCATTACTTTGTTCTGAGTAGGAGAACTTCTCTTCACTTGGCCTGAACACAAAATGAAGATTTTATCCCATTGGACCAACTATACAACTGCATCACTATTTTTTATGAAAACACACACTAAACAGAAGAGTGCTTTTCTTGATGATTTACAAAACAGGACTGAATTAATCTCAGTCTTCTGTTTCTTTTGCCAAGCTAACATGAGTGAAAAAAAGATAGATTTATTTTCAAGTCAAGTAGATTTTGCTTTTTACGTGATAGGAATTTGAAATCTTCAAAACTGGAGATGAAGAATTTAAGGACTTCTCATAATCCAGACCACTAAGTTCATCTGTGTAAAACTACCTTTTGTGTGTTGTTTTAAGATTGAGCTACACTTTTTGGTGATGCCTAGTGGTAGGACAAGAGGCAATGGTCACAAACTAAAATACAGGACGTTCCACCTCAACATGAGGAAAAATTTCTTTCCTGTCAGGGTGACAGAACCTTGGAACAGGCTGCCCAGAGAGGTTGTGGAGTTTCCTTCTTTGTAGACTTTCGAAACACACCTGGATATGTTCCTGATGTTCCTGTGTGACCTGCCCTGGGTGATCCTGCTCTGGCAGGAGGGTTGCACTTGATGATCTCCAGAGGTCCCTTCCAACCCCTGCCATTCTGTGTTTCAATACTACTCCTGAATACCTTGAAAACAGCAGGGAAACTAAGTGAACAATAAATTAATCTACCCCCCATCAAATTCTTCTTTCCATCTCCCTCAAAAATTCCTGCCCAGATCTCCCACACAATAGAAAGGAACAGTGAATATGGAAGATTGAAAAAAGAAAAAAATTCCAAATGGAAGCTGTTTGTGTTTAGTATATCTTTTATCAGTTAAGCCTACAGCTATTTATTTGTCTAAAAGGAAGCAAAACTACAATGCTTATCTTCCTATCTTCTCGTAAGTGTTCTCCAGGAAGGTATTCCAAGCAAAATCATTCACAGATAACTGAGAATGAAAGGGTGATATAAATAGGAATAGTTACTGTGCTTTAAATAGGAATAGTTACTGTGCTTTTGCTCTGTGAGATTCTGCATATTCTAATGTTTTCACTTAGTATCCACCTGGCCTATTGTCTTTAGTTATTTCCCATTTTTTGAGCATATTTTATGTCATCCTGAAAAAAAGAAAGCAATCTCAGGTATTATAGTCAGGATTGTGGAATGAAGAGGAAAATACAGCTTCAGTACACAGATCAACACTGACTAAAAATAATGCTACCTTGTATAAAGAAACCAAAGCAAAAAAATTTTAAGCTCTTTATCAGAGATCTATATCTCTGGACAGGTATTTTTGCCTGCAGCAGGTGTAACATTTTAAACGTTTCTTTAACATTCCTGGTAATAAAATCTTCAGTAAAGCAAGTCTCTCCACCTCTCAAACTGAAGTTAAATAAATAAGAAGCTATTTAATGGTAGCTCTTAATGCATGTTGACATAGTAAGTAATGGTTGATTCAACATTAAGAAACTAATGAAAATCAATGTAAGGATGATGTATGATCTGGAAAATACACTTTTGACTTTCAACTGTATAACTTTGTACCATGAACTCTTGAGAAGTTGTATACTGCCAATAAATTAAAAAACAAAAACAGAAAAAAAGAGATGTTTTGACTTTAATGCTTACTCATTTGTCTTTATTTTTTAGATAGAATTTGAGTCATCAAAGTACTTAATCAAAGCCCTAATTTTAAACTTAAGAGTGTTAAGCAGATGTTTCAAAGTAAGGCAGCTTGCCATTGTGTTTTGTTAAATTAGAAATGGATTATCAGGTAGCATGATGTGATATATCATGATCCTTCTGTTAAGACACATGGTATAAGATAGCTGTATCTTTGCTGTAGTGGTTATAAACAGCTGTCCAACAGTCTTTCCACCAGATGCATCACCTGGCAAAAGCGCCCATAGATTGAGAGACAAATAACATTTTCTGCTTCAGTGACTGTCTTCCTTCCACCCCTCAGAGGTTTCATCTAAGTGGTTTCTACTGATATAACCACCAGGCTGAAATAGCTCTCCACACTTTCCTTTTGGCCTGTCAACCCTGCAGTCAGAGGTGTAATTTCAGGACATGCAGGCATATTGGGACTGGTATAAATTAGCTGTCCCATGTACTAATAGACATGACCTCATAGGTAGCATAAAATGGCAAAAGCATTGTGTGGCTGAACAAATACTGAAGGTCTAAGGGCACAATATTCCATATCCTAAGTGTATGACAAAGTCAATTAGAGGTAGTTTTACATATATTTCAGTATACATCCAAGCCACAGAAAAGACATACTCTAAGTATATAGTATTGAAAAGGATTAGTGATCAAACTGCTTCCTAGAAGATGGCAAACACAAGCTGCAGTAATGAAAATCATAGCTTAAATAAAACCAAGTTATTGTGGGCCCAGCCCAGCATCCTTTCTCTACAAACAGCCTGTGCCAAAGTCAGTGGGAGAGCTTGCCTTTACAAATATGGAAAGATCATGTCAATTCCTTCCAATAATAGTCATTACTCTTTAAAAATATGTAAGGAGTAATAAAAAAGCAAACAGTGTTTGAAAGCTAGTGTTACTTTTACCCCCAGTGTAGGAAATTTGAATGCTATTTCTTCAAATAATAAAATTCATCATTTTTTCACTCTATAAAATAATTAAATCTTTTTGTAAACTTTCATATTTGTTTTCTTTATTCTTGTTTCTAACCTGAAAATCTACAAGTCCTTTAAAAAACCCCACAACATTCTTTCACATATTCTTCCATTAGCATGACTCCAGACACAAGAACCTCTGTGTTATTTCATCAGCCAGCAAGACAGATACATGTACATGTCTGCCAGTGTGTCAGGGTATAGGTCCTGCCTAGACTGTCACAGATGAAGATGGAAACATAACACATAGGGTAATTCCACTTCTCCAGACCTTGAATCTCCCTCTTATTTTCCACCCTTTAAAGAAGAATAACTATTCTGTTCTCCCATACTTTTAATGGCCTCAATTTTCTTTTGTTAATAAATACCCAAAATCTACTGAGTACTTCAGACCTCTAAAGGTTTCCTAAAAGGGTCATTTTATTTAACTTTCCAATCCTTTCACATTCCTGTTCATAAAATTGTTAAGTCTAAATACTGGACTGTTTCAAGTCATTGCCAAAATTTGCCATGAGTACATTTACAGCTGGAGTTTCAACCTATTTTTATACTGGATAAATATTTCACGAAAGACACTGCATTTAGCAAAAGTTCTGACATGTTTGTACATACTTTTTGTTATCTGATTTTGTTTCTCAACTTCTTTGTCTGCCACAGGTGCAAAACTGCTATTTTAAGCATGTCTTATGACAGTGAAACCACATTGCTTTACAAATTTCTAGCACTAGCAGGTATATGTGTATCACTTTTCTCTTACCTGGATTGTTTAAGACATTTTATATTTAGCAGTATAATTTCAAAGTATGACAGGAAACAAAAGATGTATACTACTGACGTGTCATTCAGACGGGCAGATTCAGGATGGCCATAAACTTTTCTGCGTGAAAAACTGGTTAGATGGATGAGTCCAAAGAGGTCATTTGGCTGCCAGTCACAAGTGGTGTCCCTCAGGGCTCAGTACTGGGGCGACTCCTGTTTAACATCTTCATCAATTATTTGGATTAGAGGATAGAGTGCAGTCTTGGTAAATTTGCAGATGACACCAAGCTAGCTGGAAGTGTCTATCTGCTTGAGGGTAAGAAAGCTCTGCAGAAGGATCTAGATAGGCTGGATTGCCGGACCAAGGCCAATTTCCTGAGTTTCAATAAGGCCAAATGCCAGGTCCTGCACTTGGGCCACAACAATCCCCAGCAGCACTACAGGCTTGGGAAGGAGTGGCTGGAGAGCTGCCAGGCAGAGTAGGACCTGGGGGTTGACTGAGAGCTGCCTCAACATGAGTCATCAGAATGCCCAGGTGGCCAAGAAAGCCAATGGCATCCTGGCCTGGATCAGGAATAGTGTAGTCAGCAGGAGCAGGGAGGTGATCATTCCTCTGTACTCGGCTTTGTTGAGGCCGCACCTCGAATACTGTGTCCAGTTTTGGCCCCCTCCCTACAAGAAGGACATTGAGGTGCTGGAGAGGGTCCAGAGGTGGGCTACAAAACTAGAAAAGGGTTTGGAGCATGTCTCTTATGAGGAAAGGCTGAAGGATCTGGGGCTGTTTAGCCTTGAGTAAAGAAGGCTGAGGGGAGACTTCATTGCCCTCTACAACTACCTGAAGGGAAGTTGTAACGAAGCGGGAATCAGTCTGTTCTCCCTGGTGACAAGAGACAGAACAAGGGGAAATGGCCTAAAGTTGAACCAGGGGAGGTTCAGGCTGGATATTAGGAAGCATTTCATTACAGAAAGGATTGTCAGGCATTGGAATGGCCTGCCCAGGGAGGTGGTGGAGTCACCATCCCTGGAGGTGTTTAAGTGCCAGGTAGATGTTGTGCTTAGGGACATGGTTTAGTGGTTTTTTATATGGCTAGGAAAAAGGTTGGACTTGATGATCTTGAAGGTCTCTTGCAGCTGAAACTATTCTACGATTCTGTGATTCTATGATTTTATGACTGAGAGACCTCCTTGCTCTGCTTGCCTTGTTTTCCCACTGGGCCTAGAGCTTGGTGACCATGGTGTGCAGAGGTGCATGCACATAAAATAAGACATAGTTTCCCCTCTGTTCTGGGGACAGAGAAAGGAGGCAGCCCCTGGATTAAGATCAGTGGGGTTTTGTAACCGTGAATTTATAAATTGAAATATGTTTTTGGAAAGGCTTTTATATGATCTGAAACCATTCTCCAAAGTAATTAAAGTATTTATTAAAAAATTTTACAAGACTACTTGATATGAAGGGAATCTCATATATAGCAGGAACAAAACAGGAGGGGTTTGTTGGCAGGAAATTCTCTGGTATGGCAGAATGGCAGGTAATTAATAATTACTGCAATTATAATAAGCAATAACTAGCATACGTTCTGACTGTTCATCAGTGTCTTGCCAGACTTCATTACTTGCAGATTCTTTCTGGTAAAAAACCCAACACCAACAAGCAAATCTCATCATGTTTTGGTGTGAGTTCAGTTCTTTGTGCAATCTAGAAGGTGACATTTGATAATGAGCCAGAACAACTCTGTTTTCTTAATTAAGAGAGAGGAGTCCTTCTGAAGGCTTTGACACAGTTTCACAGGGCTGTCACCAGGCCAAAATTAGGGCTTCTGCTGCTGGGCCTACGGGAAGCGTTTCCAAGGATGAGGGAGTGTGACTTCTCCTTGAACCCACCAAGCCTCTAAACTCTGAATGCGTTTGCTTTCTTAAAAGACAACAGTAGCTCAGTACTTCATGGTTCAACACAACAGGATGGCCTCAGAAGATGGAGCCTGAAAGGAAGTGATTTGCACTTGCCAAGCATTAGGATAAGGAAAAATACAGTAGCCGAAGTCTGCCCTTGGAGGAGAGTTCTGTCTTGTAGCAAGAAGTAGGTGCCTGGTATGCCTTATGGGGCAATGAAAGGTTGCGTTAATACTGCTGTTAAAAATGGGTAGGCTTTCAGGAACATTTGCATCATGCGCAGTTTGACTAAGTGGTTCTTGGGAAAAAGGTCCTCAGAAAGCAAATAACTCTGCAAAGACATTGCTTTTATTAGGGAGTCAAAGCTGTTCAGAGCAAGTATGGTAAAGAGAAGTGAATTTCTGTACTCTAAGAGGCATAATAATGGGAGAGCAACTCTGAGGCAGGACCTCCAATTAAAAAAAAAAAAAAAAGTGGAATAAATGTGTAATGATTACAAAAAATTAGAGTTTTACATAATGTTAAAAATGGGAAACTGAAGTTGTTGTGAGGAAAATAAATGGTATCTTGGAAGGTTGCTGTCTTGTCTCTGATAGCCATTAAAACTGTGGTGGGAGAATGGTTTCTTTATTTACATTCACAAAAAACAGACAAATGCTTTTGCATGTAGTAATCTAACATTATGGGTGAGAACTGATCAATCAATTGGCTTTTGTGGGAGTCCGAAGAAAAAGTGCCTGAAGATTTCCTAGCTAGGTTAGGAAATATCTCAAAGAAATTAAGATGTTTCTTGACCAGGGAAAGGTCAGCTACATTACTGTCACCACAGTGAAATGTGCTTGGAGGCAGCTATTGGAGCGGTATGTGCTGATAAGGAGGAATGTGCAGCTCTAGCAAATTAAATGTTTTGGGTGGATATATCTTAGAATAATTTATTTGATTGACTGAGAATATCCACAGTTCCATGAACTATGTGCCTTTTATTCTGCTGTGTATAACTACTGGAGCATTGAAAAAGATGCCATTTTTAGTGACAGTCCTGTTTGAGCCAAGGCTGTGTAAGTGTGTGATTGCTGTCATGATGTGTGCTATTTTCAGGTAACTGAGCCCCAGTGACCCAGGATAGAAACGATTTCCTTGACTGTTGTACAATGGTTGTTGATTCTATTTGTAGAAAAAACCTTGATGATAAAGGATGGTTTCTGGATACAGGAAGAAATGTGGCACATCTAGTGGACAATTTAAGGCTGAAAAGGTGCTTTAGACTATGAGACCAGCATAACTACATTTATTTCACAGTACACACAGCAGTGATGCAAATATTATTTACTAATGGGTATTGGAAAGGAAGAAAAGGATGCAGTTGAGGGAATGAATTTCAGAGGGGGATGCAAAGCCTTAAGCGGAACTTGTCACCTTGCTCAGCCCTGACTGGAGGTTTGCAGACTTGAGAGAGGTCAGTGGTACTCTGGGCTCCTAGGTGGGAGTTGCAAGAGTGATGCTATTTTGTAAATGGTTATACGGCTCTTGATAAACCCAGAGCTTTTGGATGTGACAGATGCTGTTCCCATTAGCCTGGCCGGGTGAAAGGGTGCACAGCCTCATTGAAAAGCATCTGGACATTGCTGTTACCAGATTTTTTTCAGAAAAGTGAACTATATAATTAGACCAATGTGTGGTCATGAATATGGAAAAGCAGATGTAGATCGCTGTACTTTCATCGAAACAAAGCTAACTCAGTGAGGGTGTCAAATACTCTGACAGAACTCTGCCACTGAGCTACAGAAGGCAAAGGAATAGTGTGTCTCCTAATCCCAAAACTGCGTGTAACCAACACCATTGAATGTGTTCTTGGTTTCTCCGAATCCGTCATGGTGCTTTGGGAAGTGCTTTGGGCTTGTGAAGATGTGGGAGGAGAGAACTTCCTTCAGAGAAGAAGGATGTTTGCCAGCTCCTCAGTGCTTTGCGTATTCAAAATCACAACCACCCTGTAGCGTGTGGCAATGCTGGCATCTAGCCCACGGTAAACTTCAATGTGCTTTTTAAGGAGGGGTCTGTGTTTGCCAAAACCATGGCATTTGTGTGGAATTTTTCTCAGAAGGCCAGACAAGCTGCCTTCCTTAAATTAACCGTTTGGCCCAAGCAAGTGGTATCAGGTTTCCTGTTGTGGTGGTTTGAAATGCAGCACGGCCTGGGTGTTAACCAAGACAAAGAGATGAGATGTCTAAGAGCTTTGTGTGGATGCTGAGCCCTAGTGCAAGCTAGCTGGCATGTGAATGGAAAAACCCAATATGGAGAAATGCCTTTAATGTGATGAGAAACAAAGGTCATCTTTGGATGGTCTCCCAAAGAGTTAGTTTGTGACAAACATATCTTGTGACAACTTTTATAGGCAGTGCATAAGATTTTAAAACACTGTCCTACTGGTTTTAAACTGGATAGCCTCTCCAAAGGCTTCATTTGTTCTCATGGGATTAGGCATCACAGGAGAAGGGTCTGCTGATGAGATATGATCTAGAGAGTGTTACATTTTGTACATAACAAAGGAGGATGTCTCTTCTTTGACTCCTTTCTTGAATGTTGTCAGATTTCCCCACGTACTGTTGACAGTGACTTGTAAATCCCTCGAAAAACATACTGCCACTCTTAGGTTCCTGGTCCTAACCAATGACCTAATGGTTGCTGAATTCCTCATCAGGAGCCAGTGAAATGATACCAAGCTCCAAGGATTGCTTGTGAAGGCTCTGCAAGAACCCATTTACCAGCTGCTAAGAGGCAGGGAGCTAATGTTTAAAGTTGAAAGCATTGCTAAAAGCATTGCTTGTGAAGACACTGAGTGCATTATGTCATTCTTTGGATAGTTTGCTTTGTTGGCGACCATGTGCCCAACACAGATTTGTCCTTATTGCCTATCTTTCTAAACAGGTGTTTGTATGTGGAGATGGCTGTTTGTAGGTATGGTCTTCCAAATACAGCCATGCTTCTCATGAAATTAGTGCTCATGGATATCCACCATGTACCTCCAGCAAAGAGCAGCAGCAAAGTGCTGCAGAGGTGGGATGCAGAGGGGAGTTGTGTCTTGCTGCTGTCTAGCTGCTGAGCTCTACAAGGTGATGTTTCACCAGGTCATCTTCCAGTCAGGAGAGGTTCTGTGAGCCAGAGGTTGAGATCATCTAAGTCCATCTCTCTCTATCCTCAAAGGGAGCTTTAACAACACAGCAAAAAATTGTCATATTTGCCATTACCTTTTTTGATGTTAAGTAGGATCTTTTCTTTTCTTTTCTTTTCTCTTCTCTTTCTTTCTTTCTTTCTTTCTTTCTTTCTTTCTTTCTTTCTTTCTTTCTTTCTTTCTTTCTTTCTTTCTTTC
>WTSP01006797.1:0-16112 GCA_025331215.1 Actenoides lindsayi | reverse complement strand
AGTTCAGATGCTGAACGCGACCGGACTGGGATCCGAGCTGTGATAAGTTCAGCCAGACTGAACACGACCGGACTAATAGTGCCAAATTGGACATCACTCAGAATCTAAACCTAGCCGCCCCCAGCCCCTCTGATATCTGAGGACCAGCTGGAACGCAAGGGGGTTTATTTTCTGCCAAATTACTTTAACCTTTCACGCAACAAGCTGTAAACAGTGAATTAGAAGGGGTGTGGTTAGTAGGTCGAGAGAGGTTCTCCTCTCCCTCTACTCTGCCCTAGTGAGGCCGCATCTGGAATATTGTGTTCAGTTCTGGACCCCTCAGTTCAAGAAGGACAGGGAACTGCTTGAAAGAGTCCAGTGCAGAGCCACAAAGATGACCAAGGGAGTGAAACATCTCCCTTCTGAGGAAAGGCTGAGGAAGCTGGGTCTCTTTAGCTTGGAGGAGACTGAGGGATGACCTCATTAATGTCTATAAATATATAAAGGGCGAGCGTCAGGAGGATGGAGCCAGGCTCTTCGCAGTGATGTCCAATGATAGGACAAGGGGCAATGGGTGCAATCTGGAACATAGGAGGTTCCATGTAAACATAAGGAGAAACTTTTTCACAGTGAGGGTGACAGAACACTGAAACAGGCTGCCCAGAGGGGTTGTGGAGTCTCCTTCTCTGGACATGTTCCTGTGTGACCTAATCTAGGTGATCTTGCTCTGGCGGGGGGGTTGGACTAGATGGTCTTTCAAGGTCCCTTCCAACCCCTAACATTCTGTGATTCTGTGACACAGATTTTACCAGATGAGCTGGAATTATACTGGCCAGCTGTCATGGGTCCACAAAAGTTCTGAACTGAGATTGAAGTTCTAGGTCAGGAATAATCCTGCCAGGTCCACTGAGCCTGGGAGCATCAGGGACAGGTGCTGTCTTTTGACAGGTGAATGCTCAGGCCTTGGCACACTGATGCATAATGAAACCCCAGATCAAAACCACAGTGTTGTCTGGCAAGTAAAGTAATGGGGGAACATTGTTAGTATTCCCCAAATTAATGCTGCAAGAATAGGAAATTCACAGTGAAACTTTCAAAATCTGTGGAAATCCAAACAACTCTGGTTATGCTGCACAGCAATCTCTGCATCAGAAACAAATGTAATTAGGGGCAAATCACCCTGGGCTCTGAGATAAGATTGGATGTGCTTTGAATCTGTCCCAGTAAGGTTTTTCCTTGGGGATGGCACTCCAGAGTATTTGTCATGTCCAAACAGTGTCACACTGCTGTTCCAGAGTCCCTGCAACTGAAGCAGAGAACTCAGCTTTGAGAGCAGGCACCACAAAGATGCTGAGGGTCACAGGACTTCAAACACTGGCTGGTACAAACAGGAGTGAGCTTGCTCTGACTGTGTTATTGCAGAAATGGGAGATGAGGGGGGCACAGGCCAAAGACAGCCAGCCCCATGGGCAACATAGATGAACTATGAAGTTAGAAGGTTCATGGTAAGGGCTATAGGGGAAGCCCAAGTGCCCCAAATGAGCAATGACTGGTGCACTTTTTTTTCATTATAGAGCCCTGTGAGACATCAACAGACTGGAGACACTGCACTGTGCCCTGGCATCAATGCTGGAACAGAATCGCTGGATGGGTGGAGGAAAGAAACACAGCTTTTCCACTATATGAGAAAAAAGGTGGACCTTTTAGCACCCCCAGCATCATACAGCAAGAATTGCCACAGATTTACTATCTGCTGCATGATGTACAATCACCTTTGTTTTGGTCTTGGTATTACTAGTGAAAGCAGGAGATGGGATATCTGGTAGTGTCTTACTAATCTTTGAATAAGTAACAATAATAGAGGAGTAGTTGTAGAGTTGGGACATACTGTGAAATTCATAACCTTGTGGATAGTGTTTATATCTAGGAACAGGGCAACAAGACGTCTTGAGGCGCCTGAGCATGCTGAGCAGACGAAAACTGGCAAAAACAAGGACTCTTGGCTTTAGGTCACTAAAACAACACAGTGATGAAGAAGAGAAGATGAAGTAAATGTCCACCAGAGGTCATGGAAGACCACCGAGGGAAGAAAAGACCCTAACTCTAATTTTATTACGGATGCTCAGACTATGTAAATGAATTCTAGGAACTCATTAGTATAAGACTGCCCTTTCTAAGAAATATAATGAATATATATGTTTAATCTGCATATAAACTGTGTACCCAGCTTGTATTGAAGCGCACATTTGAAGGAGTGATCCCCTGTGTGTCTGGCACTGCAAAATAAAGAATGCCTGCTTAATAACTTTGGTTATTGAGTTTTTCACTGCATCAGAAGGTAGCTCCACAGCATCTTTACATACTCACACAGGTACTTTGTGACACGTCAAAATATATTGCTGTTACATTGTAAGTGGTGGTCTACCGTAACTGGGAGTATCTCCAAGCATTTTCAGGTAATGAAAGAATATGCTGTGTCTCACAGCTTCATATTCCATTGACTTAGCCTGCCTTCTAAAACAAGTTGTAACAAACCTACCAAGAGTAAGAATTATCATGCAATATATGAATCTTAGCTTGGGTGGGTAACTTTTGATTTCTTTTGCTTTGTTTTGTTTTAAGTGAGGCTGAAACCATATATTTCCATGGTATATCATACATTCATTTTTCTGTATTTTGTTTGAAAGGTTAGAACCTGAAATCATAAAGCAATCTTAGATGTGTAATGCATGTAGTTGTGTGGACAGATGTATTATAATTCAGTGTTCCTCATAACTATGGTTTATTTTCTTTAATAAGAAAGACAAGGATTAAAAACAATTTTAGAGAGGTACAGATTATATAACTTTTATTAAACATATTACCAGTGCAAGCTTTGCTTTTTCCTCAGTGTCATTAAGGAAGAAATAGCTCCTTTAATTTAAATGAATCACATACTATTTTGACCTCCCCAGCAGCCCATTTTTGGCAGATTCTTTATGTGGTAAAAATAATTAGTGAGGTATAGTGATAAGGGTTTTCAGTACTTTTAGACATCTTGTCTCAAAAAGGCTGTTGCAGAGTCTGACTCATCTATATGTAAAATTCAATTAGCAATCTCTGCTGGTTTTGTGGTTTGTTGTGGTCTTTTGTGGTTTTTGTTTGTTTGTTTATTTGTTTTGATTTGTTTGGTTTGTTTTTTTGTTTGGTTTGGTTTTGTGGGTTGTTTTTTTTATTTGGTTGGGTTTGTTTGTTTGTTTTTAATTTTATTTTGGGGCTCTGTAGGGGTTTTTTAAGGCTTTTGTTTTTGTGTGATTTGGTTTAGTTTTGTTTTGTTTGCAATTCAGTGTATCTTTGAATTACAGTGCATATTACCTGGGAAGTAATTTAGCTGGTAATTAGAGTTCTCTATTTAATGTTATAATACTGCAATTAATATTTAATAGAACTTCATACAAGTAAAGTAATTTTGAAAAGCTGAGGGAAGAGCTAATATTTCCCGGTCATATAAAACCAAAATTGTCTGAGACAAACTGGAGAAAAAACTAGCTCACTTGAGCTTCCTTACAGGTCTACACCCAAACTGTGTCCTTATCCTGTGATCCTGCACTCTTAAAAGCTGTTACAGATTTTCAAAGTGAAGTGAGAGGTTGCAGAGTTGTAAGTTCTCCATAAATCTAGAAAGGCATTAACTATATTTAGACTGCCTTTCCAAGATACTTTGTCTTTCCAAGAACTATGTTTATTGTGAAATAAAAAGATTTGGATTTCCTGCGATGTTAGTAAGAAGAAGAATCACATTGTCTGATGAATAGCGGAAGTGATATTACAATTCTAATAATAAGGTAATAATGAAGTATTTCTGAAACTAATCTTCACACTCTATATGCCTCCACTCCTCTTGTTCTTCCTGGAAATTGCCACAGTATTACCTGCACATGGTTTTCCCCTGCTTCTAGAGAGCAGAGAAAAGGTCTGGAACTGGATATCTTCTCCAGAAAGGTGCAAAAAGGAAGAGAGGTACTGAATGTAGACTTTCAATATGGAACTGGCTGAGGTGGTTGGAAGGAGAGCAATTGAGGAGTTCATCAGTGATAAGGGCTTTCATGGCTCAGAGAAATACCGAGACAGAAAGGGGTCATAATTTTTCATATTGTGCAGCATCTTCTACTAGAGAGAAAAGTCTCTAGTAATATTAAAGCAGTTGAATAGTAGGAAAGAGACCTACATCCTCCACCCACAGCTTTTCAGACCTTACTGATTGCTTCTTCAAAGGTTTAGTGATAATGTTTACCGAGATCAAAGTAGGATACTTTTTGGTCTCAGCACTGTGAAATATTCAGATGTTATCACCTACTGTAGTATACATCTGTGTCTCAGAAAGTCTGGTTGCAACCTAACTTCAGAGATTCTTTGTGATCACAGATCACTTCCTGGAGGAGAGCATATGTATCACAGGAAGTCTTGTCCCTGTATCACAGTACAATCAAAGTGAGACTCAAACTGAAGTTGATCTGTTAACTACAGCAAAAGTAGAACTTTGAGGGAGGAAGAAATTAAGCAATAAAGCAACTTGGTATAGACCTCTCAAGGTGGTCATGAAATTGCATCTTTTAAACAATAATGATAGTAAAACATAAAGGAAAAGAAATGCCTGGTTCACTTTGGCACAACATGAGTCAGTAGATACTTGCATGTTTTACAAAGGTGGGCAATCAACCTCTAAATTTTTCTGAATATTATTTATCAGCAGCTAGGCAAAAAGATGGAACATAAGCTGAATAGCAATTTTCTCCTTCTAAATTTATTTAAAAATAATAAAAAGGGAGCATGAATAAAGCATCCTGGATAGCAGTCTTCATATAGTGCTAAGAAAGACATTAGTTATGACATCTGAACAGTTTGCAATCATGGAACTATCCATCTGAAGCCTTTGCAAGCTCAAGCCCACAGCGTTTTTATCACCCTTAAATACTGAATAAATCCCAAACATGAAAGGATTTGGATGCTTGATTTTTGGTTGTGGTTTGTTACTTTTTTTTGCCATTTATGTACTTTCATTCTTTAAATACCAGTTTGCTTACTGCTTTTAAAACAGAAATATAAGAATATATATATAAAAAAAAGCAGCTCTTACCCTACATATGACTTCATTAACGACTTGTTGGTTTTCATACATTGTCATCTTGGACCTTATGTTTCTTGTCCTCTCACTTCATTTCTTACAGTGCTTTCATGCTAGATGACTGTCACGATCCCTTCTGGAAGGAAAACCAAGCAATTGCTCCTGCAGGTAATAAGAACCAGACAATGGCAGATCTCAGTCCCTCTGCCTAATTCAGTTCTCAGTCTTTCTTTCAGCATCTCTTATACCATAACATATAGAATACATTGTGCGCTGTAATGTAAATAGCCACAATTATCTCCAGTCATAGAAGTGTTTTAGTTGGAAGAGAGCTTTACGATCATTGAGTCCAACAGTTAACCCAGCACTGCCAGGTCACCACTAAACCATGTCCCTAAACACCACACCTACATGTCTTTTAAATTCCTCCAGGGATGGTGATTTCACCACTCCTCTGGGCAACCTGTTCCAGTACTTGACAACCCTTTCTGTGAAGAAAAGTTTCCTAATATCCAACCTAAACCTTCCCTGGCAAATTCACCTTCTTGGGTCATTTCCTCAGCTAGAAACTGTTCCAAGAGCAATGTGGGCACAAAGTCAATGTCTAGGACACTGCACAGACGACGAGCTTTTCGCAAAAGGAGTTTGAACTCAGCCACCCTGCCCTAAGAGGGAAGAAACCTTAGCCATATGGACACAAGCTGGATGGTGCCACCTAGTTTCAGCAGCACAGAAAAAGACCCTAGACTATTTTATTTACTTGTATTTATTATGCAGACATAATATTAGTGAAAACCTAGCAGGGATGATGATAATCAATTTTTTTTTTTAACGTATCTTTTTGTCATTGTTATCTTTAAGAAGATTCTGATATGATCTGGCAACAAATAACAAATGAGAAAATAATACAGCGAAAGAGTAAAACCATTCCATCTGTTCTAGGTAATGCAGACAATAATGCAGCAGATATGTCATTCTCCTCTGATACCCATCTTCACCTATCACCTTTACAAAGGTATCATAAGCAGAAAGATGGTATCTATTTATTTTTTTTTTTTTCAAACATTACATTACGTTTTGTTAGTTACCGGAATACCTGTGAGGAAAGTAACAGGTCATGAGCTGCTTTGAAGCTATGCTGTTTAATGCAAGATCAGGGGTCTAATTAGTTTTGTATTATCTTCCATTATTTAGGCATGGCCAAGGCTCTGAACTTGGTGTATAGATATTGCTAAGGGATAATATGAAGCAATAATTGCTGTAGCTTTCTGTCTCATAAACAAGATTGTATTCAAGAGCATGCCAATTACACAGACTTAAAGGCCATAATCACAACAACAGGACTATCAGGAGCATAAGCTTTCAGACTCACAGGACCTTCTATAACCCTACATACTCAACATGGCAACTAACAAGCAATTACAGATAGGAATCTCCAAGTAATCCATACTCCATGACTACATAGGCCTTCATAGCTCATAGGAAAAGTGCTGGAGCTAGAGCATGTTATGTTAATAACATGCTATGGTAACATCTGTATATAAATGTCTTTTCACACGTGATGGTAAGAAGTTATAGCAAGATCTGTGACTGAGTTTCATCTATACTTAACTGGAGGCATCCTCTTGTTCTGGAAAAAAAAAGTGGAAAAGCATTTACATCTGTCTTACACTGAATGTAAGATATGATTAAATAGACTTTCTGTATACGTAATGCCAGTATCTGTACAAGCATCCTTCTGTACCAGTTCTTCTCAGTCCGTGTTAAATCATGGTATTGCTGGTGATACTCTTCCATGTTTTTAATACTATGTCAGAATCCATGTATCAGCATAGTCAGTGAATTGACAGGCTAAAGAAGAGCTTAATAATTTGTCCTTGTAATACAATGCAAAATACATCAAAATTATATACGTAAAGTGCAGGTATTCCTGATAAATAAGAAGTTCACAGTCACGTACATAATGGGATGTGCAGCAACACATAATGTGTATGTTCATTAGCATTATCATTATCATACAAATAAGGAGAGGTCTAGCTTGATGTCTGTCAAGCAGCCTCAAATGCTGCACAGAAGCTACAGGGATGCTGAGAAGTAGAAGCTGCCTGTGGCAGCCAGAACCGCTTTGTGTTGTCCCACATTTAAGTGTCCTGATAAAAGTCTTTTTGTTACACCTCTGCAAAAACGTTTTCATATGTCTGGTTTGGTTTTTTTTTTAATGCAAGTTACCTACCCCAATGATGCATTTTAGAATTACATTTTTTAAAAAATACAATTTCTTGGACAGATTTCTGCGCATATACAACATTATAACTCAAGTTTTTTATATAACTTGATTGTTTTTTCCACTGACAGAATGAAAGAAACTATCTGAGAATAGCTTCACTTCGAACAAAATAGATCATTTTATGCACATAGGGGTTAAATTAATTATTGAAATTTTATAGCTTTGTTAGGTTTCCTTTAGTTTTAAGTAAATTTCAGAATGTCATTTACTCCATTATATTTGAAAAAAAGTAAAAAGTGTCTTCATTTATTTTTAGCTTTTCAGATTTCATGCCCCTCCAGGCCTTTTCATTAAATTCAGGAATAATTCAGGAAGTCCTCATTTGGTTAATGCAATGTTACACTACTTGGTGAATGACCATAAATTTCATCCATCTGTAGTCATAATCTAAGGAACAATAAAAAACTAGAGCAGTCAAGTTCTTTTACAGCATGTAGGGGAGTGTAGTACACAGAGTCCAAAGATTCACAGACAAATAGATTATTTGTACCTGGACACAGAATTTCAAACTTCTTACTTCACTGGGATACATGATATCTACTTTGTAGAGCAATGTGATTAGACAAAGTACTGATCACAAAGGGTCCACTTTAAGGAATCTGCCTCTGTGAGAATTTTGGATCTTTATGCTGTAATTGCTCCTTTCATTACCATCACCTTGTTTTTTGGTTGTTAACTATTGGATTCTAGTGGATTAGTAAGAGATTGTGATTTCTTTTGGTAAATCTCAAATAGTACAACAATGCTGTGCTAAGCAACCTGTGAAAAGGTTCCTTTTCATTTCTATGATGCTACTTTTCAACTTGCAATTATCCATGAAAGACAAAGATATAGGATAACCGTCAGTTCCAGGCAGTTCTTATTTTTCCACTCCTAGCCACACTTTTTTTCCATGCTAGTCTCATTGAAAAATTAAAAAACAACAAATAACAAAACAAAACAATAACTACAACAGCAACAAACCCCTAAAGCATAGTATCTGCATTGTAGATAAAAACTGGAAAGTTGTAGATAAAACAAGAGAACTGGAAAGATGTTGATTTCCTTGCCATTACTGTGACGAGACAATGAATGGCTTTTATTCTAACCACATGGCTTTTTAGAAGACATTTTGTCTTAATACAAATTCTGTTTTCCTTTTCTCTGTAAATTGTCTTGATGCTGCACAAATTATTTTGCCTATTCTATTTAAAAACTAAGGCTTTTTACTTTTTTTCTAAATCTAAAAATTTTGATTATGCAAATACATGTATGTTAGGCATATATGCTAAATAAAGTTCCCTGGGAGGAATGAACTCCTAGGGAACAGCAGGAGTGAAACTAGGTATTTTATCGTGATTGGAGTATGTACAGATAGTTATTTTTGTATTTGAAAATATCACTTTTACTTGTCATTTTGTTTTCAACATACAAGTATCAATTAAAATGCGAAGTTATTTGCTAGATATGATAGGTGAAAGCTTGTAAAGAATATCTGCTGTAATTCTTTTAGACACAAAAATACATGAACAATAAATCCTATGTCTTTTATTAACATATAATTTAAGTGTTTCCAACACAGATGTTTGTATTTATAATTGAAAATTTAATTTGGCTTCAGATTTCCCAGGAGAATGTACACAATGTTCAGACAGCAGGAAAAAGAGAAATTCTGTTTGAAAGTGATTATAAAAGAGAAGCACAAGCAATTAAAATATCCAAAACTTTGTTAAATTGTTTATGATTCTTTTAGACCTCTGACTGCTGACTCTCATTTAGTAATGCAACTTACTTATTAAGCAGAGGTTTCCTTCTTTCCTGATGAATAAAGATTGTAAAATGATATAGCAAATATGATTTGACTACAGTGGATTCAATTGCTTGTGTTGTGCTTTTACTTTATTTAATTTAACATCTTAATCCCATTAGAGATTTCTAATAAATTATGTTTCCTTTTGTATGACATAAGCTTCTTTCACTTTATGGTGAGGACAGTAACATTAAGTCCTTCTGAACTGAACGCTACCCAGTCCAACTCTCGCTGGTATTCTTTCTGTGATGATTCCCCATGATATTTGAAAAGTCCTGGCAGTCAGGTGAAGTCCTTGGTGACTGGAAGAAGTGAAACATTACACCCATTTTAAAAAACCCTGGGAACTACTGACCTGTAAGCCTCATCTCTGTGCCTGGGAAGATCATGGAACAGATCCTCCTAGAAAATCTGTTACGGCACATGGAGGGTGGGGAGGTGATTTGAGACAGCCAGCATGACTTTGCTAGGGGCAAGTCCTGCCTGACCAACCTAGTGGCTTTCTACAATGGAGTGACTACATCAGTGGACAAGGAAAGAGCCATAGTTTTCATCTACTTGAACTTCTGCTTGGCCTTTGACACAGTTGCCCACAACATCCTTCTCTCCAAGTTGGAGAGACATGGATTCAATGGATGGATTGCTCGGTGGATAAAGAATTGGATGGATGGTGGAAGCCAGAGGATAGTGGTCAATGGTTTGATATCCAGATGAAGATCAATGGTGAGTGATGTCCCTCAGGGGTCTGGACTGGGGCCAGAGGTGTTTAATGTCTTCATCAATAATATAGACAGTGGGATGAGGGCACCTTCAGCAAGTCTGCAGATGACACCAAGCTGAGAGACCTGGACAAGCTAGAGAGGGCTTAGTTGAACCTCATGAGATGCAACAAGACCAAGTGCAAGGTCCTGCACCTGGATCAGGATAATCCTTATTTTGAATACAGGATGAAGGATGATGTGATAGAGAGAAGGCCAGCAGAAACAAACTTAGAGGTACTGGTAGACAAGAAGCTGAACATGAGCCAACAATGTGTACTTGCAGCCCAGGATGTCAATCACATTCTGGGTTGCATCCACAGAAGCATGTCCAGCAGATCAAGAGAGGTGATTCTGCCACTCTCCTCTCCTCTGGTACAACCTCACCTGGAGAACTGTGTCCAGCTCTGGAGCCCTTAACACAAGAAGGACATGGACCTGATGCAGCAGGTCCAGAGGAAGGCCACAAAAATGATCAGAGAGTTAGAGCACCTCTCCTACAAAGACAAGCTGAGAGAGTTGGGGCTGTTCAACGTGAAGAAGAAATGGCCCTGGGAAC
This sequence comes from Actenoides lindsayi, assembly GCA_025331215.1. Classification (NCBI taxonomy): domain Eukaryota; kingdom Metazoa; phylum Chordata; class Aves; order Coraciiformes; family Alcedinidae; genus Actenoides; species Actenoides lindsayi. Next base: position 5,636 of record WTSP01006797.1, on the reverse strand, counting down.
ACGAGGGGAGGGGCTGATAAGTTATTAAGCAGTGGGTCACTCAATTTTAAACAAAATGGGTAAATTCTCTAGGATAATCAAAGAGGGGAAAGGAAGCTAGTAAAGGGTTTGGACTACGTGTCTTATGAGGAAAGGCTGAGAGATCTGAGGCTGTTTAGCCTTGAGAAAAGAAGGCTGAGGGGAGACCTTATTACCCTTTACAACTACTGAAGGGAAGTTGTAGCGAGGTGGGAGTTGGTCTGTTCTCCCTGGTGACAAGTGACAGAACAAGAGGAAATGGCCTACAGTTGAACCAGGGGAGGTTCAGGCTGGATATTAGGAAGCATTTCTTTCCAGAAAGGGTTGTCAAGCATTGGAATGGACTACTAAGGAAGGTGGTGGAGTCACTATCCCTGGAAGTGTTTAAGAGGCAGTTAAATGTTGTGCTAGGGACAGGGTTAAGTGTTTTTTTGATATGGCTAGGAATAAGGTTGGACTTGATGATCTTGAAGGTCTCTTCCAGATGAAACTATTCTATTATTCTATGATTCTATGAAATCTTTGTTAACTTTTTTATTTCTATTCTAAAGAACATCACTATCCCAGAACCTTTTATTCAACTGACAATTGGAGGAGGTAAGATATTTGAAGATAATATTTTTTTTATTACTGACTCTCAGTTAATGTTTAATTATGAAGGCTTCTATTTCAAAGATCCTTTCAGTTGTTTCAAAGGTTCTTTCTTTCAAAGATTTTTCAGTTTAGGCATTGAATGATGAAGTTTTTGAAGTTTTATAGATGATACATTGATTGATTGATTGATATAAAAATCAGACTAGAGGTTCTATTTTAGTTACTTCCCAAAGATCATATTGTAAAAAATGAAAAAAGCAAACCAACAAACCAAACATAAATAGCTTCAGAAAATAGAGGCCTTGCACACACACAAAAGCTACCCTGTTTTTCCAGGTACATAAGGAGGTCTATTAACTGTCCCATCCAAACCTTGCATTGCTAATTAATTTTTTGGATTACAGGCAGTAAGAGTTTAACAATCTAGATAAGCTCATGAAGTCTGGATGGTGTTAGGTTCTCCTGGAAAGGAATGGTGAAGATACAAGCACAATCAGGAAGATTCTGAAGATTAGAAAAGGATTTCAGTGGACAAGACTTAGGAAAAAAGATAACAGTGATGCATCTGTAAAATAATTACGTCACACATTTGCTGGTGTGAGGTATACTAGACATTTAAACCAGAAAAAAAGTCTATACTCACTTCCTTTGATAAATTTTAGATACTTCTCTTTTTTTATTTATTTATGGCATGGGCAATCTTTCTCATTTTCCTCTGATAAACCTGTGACTAGATAGATTGATCTGCCAGGGCAAGAAATTTGAGGTGATGTGAACAGTTCTATAAGTTTTATTTAACAGTCTTTAGTCTTCTGTGATGTTGTTAATGAGTCAGAGAGAACATTTCTTTTAATTGCCTGTGAGGTTTGTGCTACAGGTTTCTGAGAGGAAAAAATGTCAGTTTTAGTTTAAGATACAACTTTGAATAGGTTACGGCTTCAAATGGAGAAGAAATCCCATCTTCTGTTTGCCAAAGGCAAAACTTCAGCAATCTAGATGGCTGCTGCCAGTCATGCAGCTGTATAGGAACAAAATGACAGCCTAATCACACATTTGACTGCATGTTGAACTTTTTTTCTGCCAGGACTTTTATCTCTGCACTAGGAGCAAGGTGGTAAATGTACTACTGGTGCCAATCCCCTAAACGCATTTTTATCCAATTTGTAGCAAGGATACATTTCTAATTATGTCTTTAATCCATCAACTGCAGTTGTATCTTTTGGTGCTTGTCTTCGCTAATTAAGTTAAAATTCTTTTAAATTTAATAAAATATCTTCCGATCTCGCAATTAACATACAGTTTCAGTCTGGCAGTAGTACTAGATGTGCTTCTCCAGTGTGGCATAGTAATACTTAATAGTGCATCCTATAGAATATCTGTGTGTGTATATATGACACATTGGTAATCAAATATTTTTTTAGGGAAAAGGAAGGGTTTTTTAGAGAACTTTTTTTTTCTTTGGTAGAGTTCAAAAAGTCAAATTTTATGCTACTATTGGTCGTAATGACAGATAAGCAAATAGCAGCATCCACAGTATTAGAAGCTTTGGAACCCTGAACAACCCTCTGCTAACTTTCATAATACTTCTGAGGACTTCTTTATAGTTTGTACCTTCAGTGTCTGGTAACAATTGTCAGAATTAGATATGCCTTTGGTGAAGTAGTACTTCTGTTTCTTTAAAAAACATAAAATCTGCCTAATATTTTATTTCCTTCACCTTTATGTATTCTATAATTAGTGAGTGTTTTCCATCAACTTTTTACACATATGATTTTAGAAATCCCAAATCCCAACTCCCCATTTCTAAGTAGTAAGAACCTCATCATATCTTGTCTACCTTCATAAGACCATCAGTTCAGGCCTACATCCTCCTGGGATACAATAAGCTAAGCTAAAAGCATGGGTAAATGATAAATGGCAAGTGGCATGATTGTGTTTCCTTTTTGTTCTCTGTTCCATTCTTATAGATTGTTTTTTGCTTCCCCTCCTGACATTACTGAGCATTCAGCTCTTGTAGTCATTGCTCTGTCTGCAATCACTCCTGTATCTCTTTCCCAAGTAGTAAAAGTTGATTTACAGTCTGTCAGTGTGTATGAATAGTTAGAGGTGTATTATTTTGTACTCACCTAATACTGAATTTTATCTCCCTGTCATCTTTAGATATGGCTATCCTAAAAAAGTTTGTGACATTTGCTTTGTTGTTTCATTTTTACCGCTCATTTCCAGATAATTTAGGTCTATGGTGAACTGCGTAAGTTCCACGCCAAACATTTACATGATCCCTGTAGTACCTGCCTTACTCTGTTGGTAATAGACCACCTATATTTTTTCTCCTGTTGCACCTTTTTTTTTTTTTCCTGAAGCACACAGTTCATCAATGGGTTTTTAAATCTCTTGCCGTGATGGCACATTATTCCCTATTTACTGCAATACTGCTAAAAATGCTGTTTATGGCACTTTGTATTTCTTTTTAATTTCATACATTAAAAATACTGTGTAATAGTGTATTTAGAGATCATGACATATTAAGGTTGAGGGTGAATGAAGAAGCCACTGGCTTCTCTGCAAAAGACAGACAAAATCTGTAACTGCAGGGGATGGAAGGGAGGTGTTTCCTTTTTGGGTGAAGAGCCCTGCAGAACCAGTAGGGACCAGTTTAACCTCGTCAGTAAAACCAGTGGTGTCAGGCTTAACAAGTCTGGGTATGGATGTAACACAACTGAGAACAAAGGAAAAGTAAATAGGAAAAGTAATTGTTGGTGTGTTATTCGGGAAGTAATTGCGTCAAAGAAAGGGAAGTAGAAGTGTGGTAAATTGGAGAATCAAGAGGTGGGGAAAGGTGATAATAAGTTATTCAAATGAATTGATGAGTGATATCCAGGGCTTCTGCACAATCTTTTCCTAACAACTATTTAGGGTAGCTTTCTGCAACGAGTAATTTAACATTTGAGGGAAGGTCATGTCCCATTACTGATGACATTTGAGCAAAGACATGAATCCCTGGAATTGAGATGAGACACAAATCTCCAGAAAATAAGAGAACTATTAAGTAGGATTTTCAAAGCAACTCATATATATTGAGCACAGTTATTCCTGTGCCCATTCTGAGCCTGAAGACATTGTCATCTCCTTCCCTCTTCAGTTTATCTTTGTTAGTAGTTATTGAGGGAGTGGTGGTATTTTTTCAGTATCTTCCCACATTTTTAGGAGAAAAAAAAAAAACCAAAATACTTGAACTCAAGCTATTAAATCATATGCATATTTTGATAGAATTGTAGGATTGTTTAGGGTGGAGAAGACTTTTAAGATCATTGAGTACAACCATTAACCTAATACTGTCAACACCACCACTAAACTGTTGTCCCTAAGCACCATGTCTACATATCTTATAATACTTCCTGGGATGGTGACTCCACCACCTCCCTTGGCAGCTTGTTCTAGTGCTTGAGAACCATTTCAGTGAATAAGTTTTTCCTAATATCCAATCTAAACTGCCCCTGATACAACTTGAGGCTGTCTCCTTTAGTCCCTTAGTCCTATCACTTGCTACTTGAGAGAAAAGACCGACACCCACCTTGCTACAACCTCCTCTCAGGCAGCTGTAGACAGCAATTATGTCTTCCCTCATCCTCCTTTTCTCCAGGCTAAACAACCCCAGTTCCCTCAGCTGCTCCTCAGAAGATTTGTGCTCTAGACCCTTCACCAGCTTTTTTGTCCTTCTTTGGACATGCTCCAGCACTTCAATGTCCTTCTTGGAGAGGGCAGCCCAAGCTGAACCCAGTCTTCAAGATGATTCCTCATCAGTGCCAAGTACAGAAGGATGATCACTTCCCCAGTCATGCTGGCCACACTATTTCTGATGAAAGCCAGGACGGTGTTGGCCTCCATGGACACCTGTGCACACTGCTGGCTCATATTCAGACACCTGTTGACTAACAATCCCAGGCCCTTTTTCATCAGTCATCTTTCCAGCCAGTCTTCCCCAAGCCTGTAATGTTGTATGGGCTTGAGACCTACAAGGTCAGGACCTGGCACTTGGCCTTGTTGAATCTCATAACATTGGCTTTGGCCCGTCAACCCAGCCTGTCCAGATCCCTGCATAAAGCCTTTCTGCTCTCAAGCAAATCAACATTCTTGCCTAATTTGGTGTTGACCTTGTGACCAGCCATCAGCTGGAATTAACTCCATTTACCACTGCTCTTTGGGCTCAACCTGCCAGACACTTTTTTACCCAGTGAAAAGTACACCCATCCAAGCCATGAGAAGACAGTTTCTCCAGGAGAATGCTGTGGGAACTGGTGTCAAAGGCTTTACTAAAGTCTAGGCAGACAATATTCACAGACTTTCCCTCATCCACCAAGAGGACCACCTTGTCATAGAAGAAGGTTAGTCAAGCAGAACCTTCCTTTCATAAACCCATGCTGACTGGGCCTGATCACCTGGCTGTCCTGTATGTGCCATGTGATGGCATGCAAAATGATCTGTTCCATAACCTTCCCTGTCACGGAGGTCAGACTGACAGGCCTGTAGTTTCCCAGATCCTCTTTCTTGCCCTTCTTGTAGATGGGTGCCACATTTGCTAACCTCCAGTCAACTGAGACCTCCTCAGTTAGCCAGGACTGCTGATAAATAATGGAAAATGTTTTGCTTAGCACTTCAACCAGCTCTCTCAGTACCCTTGGGTGGATCCCATCTGGCCCCATAGACTGTGAGTGTTGATTTCCCCTTGGATTATGGGAACTTCATTCTGCTTCTCATCCTTGTCTTCCAGCTCAGGGGTCTGGAGAACAACTGGACTTGTTATTATTTATGTATATGTGTATATGTTAGTCCTGAGCCATTTCTGACTTTGAGAAAAATAATTCAACTTTCAGATTAAGACATGCAAATCTCTATGTTTGTAAATAAAGAAAACTCTGCAAGCTCCATGCTTCTGTAAGTCAATGAAGTCTTTCTTTCTTTCTTTCTTTCTTTCTTTCTTTCTTTCTTTCTTTCTTTCTTTCTTTCTTTCTTTCTTTCTTTCT
>WTSP01006796.1:197278-228820 GCA_025331215.1 Actenoides lindsayi | reverse complement strand
GGGGGGCAGCGGGGGGGGGGCGGGCGGCGCGTTGTTCCTGCTCCCCGACACGCTGTGGTGCTACCGGAAACAAATAACAACAGCCATGGTGGCGGCGGGGGTTCCCGGGCCGGCCTCCTTGCCCCGCTGCCGTGCTCCTGGTTTCGGGCGGGACGGGACTGTGCCGGCTGCCTTGAGGCACGTTAGAAGGGCCCCGGCCGGTGCTGATGGGAAGGAACGGGCAGGTGTGTGTGGGAAGGAGCTCCCCTCAGCTGGCTCCGGGGGGCACCCGGGCAGTTGCCCATCGGTTACTTCAGCGCTAGGCTCGGTGCTGGACCTCCCTGCCCAAAGTCAGGCTGGGAGGAGGACGGTAGCAGGGAGGCAGAGGGGCTCTGCCAAAAAACCTACGCTGAGCTTCAGCTCTCGGAAGTTTTAAATGTTCCAGCTGAAATATTGCATTAAAAAACAATAGAAAATAATTTTATAAATAACTGCATGTGTATCTATATTATCCGCTCCTGTGAACAGAAAGTGCTTCTAAATTTTTTCCAAGGCTGCTTCAGCCTTCATATGCAGCCCCCTCTCAAATGGTGAGAGTTCATATTGCCTGTATGCCATGCAGAGCGGCATTGCTGTTACTGATCGGTTATCATCTTCCTAATGAGCAGTCCAAGAGTTAGATGGTGCTGCAATAAACTGGTTTTAATAGCAATTCATTTTGTAGGTAAAGCAGCACTTGGCAGCTAGGAAAAGATGCTCCTTTTGAAAAAGTCATGCCCCTCTAAATGAGTATATTAAGCTTGGTTGCGTTATTGATTTCTGTCATAAACCTGGCATTTGTTTACATTAAGTAACTCAACCACTAAATAGTCGCAACCATATTTTTTTCTGAAATTAAGACGCAACCATGCTGAACATCCCGTATGTAGGTTTTTAGTGCTTGATATATGTTTCAGGAACCTGCAGCTGCTATTTTACCATGTGTGGTGAGCTTGTGCCACTGAGCAGTATTATCTCTCTAGCTGGTAGCTTGTCAGTGTTTTACGTTAGCACAGCACTGTCACATCTACGCTTTCAGGAGCAGGCTAGAACATAAAATTGCTCAACGCTTTCTATTGAAAGACACTATTTTCAGACTTTGATTATTTTGTCAAGCCTCAGTTGTTCAAGCCAAAGCCTTTCTTGCCCTTTTTTTACAGCAGCGATAGGATGATCTTTATTATTTATTATTATTTTTCTTTTGGATGGAGTTAGGCACAGAATACACTTTTTCTCTATGCCAAAGGAGATAGCTGAAGTCTGTTAAACTACGGGATTCAGGCTTGGGAGAGGGTGCATAGTTTGACTTGGGGGTAAAAGCTCCTATATGAAGGCTGTTCTTGCAAGAAAGAGTTCTGAAATTTGCCCAAGCCATAAATCTAAGGAAAGAAACCTCAGAATTTGTGTGTGCTCAGTGGTTGATACTGCTGAGCAGTTAAATTGTTGAAAAACTTGCTTCTGTTGAGTATGTCAGAGGTTTAAAGCTACGTAGAGCTCTCTGCAGTTGCACCCCTTGTGAAGTGTGAGGGCACCAAGGTTGGACAAACCCACTCTGGTGTTCTCAGTGATCACCTGCTAGGAAAGCCACTTCTTGTGAAGTTATAGGAGGCAAACTCTTAGACTAGTAGATGATGATCTTACAGGCAGGAGACTAACTAGGAATAAAGAGTGTGGAAAATGAGAGAAATGAAAATTGAAGACCCAGGCAGTGCACCCAATCTCAGTTCTAAACGGCTTTGTTTTGATATACAGTTTTGAAATAAATAAGGAAAGTTATTCAAAAGCTGGAGTTGATCTATTTAGGTACTGACAAGCTAATATCTAAAATCCTTACCTTGCTGATGACCTTTAGCGTTAACAGTATAATTTCCCAATGGATGCAATGGAAGTTTTATTCCTATGCATGTAGGAAGTAATATGCAAAGATGTATTAAAGAATAAAGTTTTGAGGTTAGGAATGTGAAATTGGGAATTGCCAAAGTTCACTTGCCTCTAAAGTCTCGCTGACTTGGCTTCCCTAATTCAAAAGTATTTGTTAGTGTTCAGTTATGTGGATGCCACCTTCCTCACTGGACCCAGTCTCATTCAGTGCACAGAGCAGATAATGCTCATTGACTAATTAACTGTGTAGTCCTATTTATTGTTAAAAGTGGGTCAGTGCCTCGTTCTAACATGTGTGTTACTCTAATCCTGCTTTGAGTACAGGATTATTAATTTACTTACAGGTTTTTCTGTGGTAATCACAAGGCCTCCCCAAATACCGATTTATTTTCACAACATAGGTGGTAGGAACATTGAGTGATAAGGAGAAGATGAACACTAAGATGAACAGTGAAGATACAAGAAGTACTCCAGTGCAGAAGTATTTCAATCTGAGGGTATGAAGTAGAATGAGCAGATGATATCCTCAGTGCTAACCAGGAGAAGCTTTTTTGCACAACGTGTGGTTAAGCTCTTCTGTGTCATAGATGCTTTGGATACTAACATCTGACAGTGCTTCCAAAAGTGATCAGATATTCTTGGAAGAAAACTCCACTTGAGATTATTAAATGTGAAAAAATAATCTCTGAATCAGACTCCCCTTCCCCTACTTAAGGCTGAGAGCCTGCTGGGAAATCTTGTTTTATCCTTGCCTCACGCTTTTGCTTTTGTCCACATATCTCTGACACTGGACAGCAGAGGATGAGGTAGTAGGCTAAATGTGGCTTTGGCCTGACTGCTTTTTTTTTTTTTAAGCTGGGAAATGAGACTGATCGTGCTGATGAGCTCTACCCCCTCTCAGAAGCTAGCACAGCTGCCCCCTACCCCCAAACTACTTGACATTTGGAACGCATGTGTTCAAAGCACTGTTCCTGCGTCTTCCCCTGGAGCTGTGAGTGCTCTGCTGTCTGTATGGTTCACCTTCCATATGTCAGGTGGCCAGTTGTCTACAGAGTAGAAAACATTGGTATTACCTGCCTAAAGTTTGATTAAAAAAAAATAAAAAAATATCCTTTTCACATAGAACAGCAGTGACAAATTAAAGGGGGAAGGAAAAAATTAGAGAAAAGCTTTCTTTGGTTTTGTTAGCTGCCAAAATTTGCACACTTTTCTAATAGGTGTGTGCCCCATAGGTCAGCCCAGTGAACAGCAGTGGGAGCAGTACCAAATCTGAGAAGGCTGTAGAAGGAGCAGAGGTGGAAAATGACTTGCTTGGCATTTAGGGGACAAGATAGGATTGAGTAGTAGGGTTTTAAGGAATAGGTGATGGAAGGATGGGTAGGGAGCATAACAACATGAAAATTTTTTCCTCCAGTATCTGCTCTCTGGCACTTTCCCACTTCAGCCTACTCTGCTGCACACTGCTGGCTTATCCCCAGGGCACTGTCCCTTCTTCATGCTTCGTGAGGGAGGGTCTGGATAAAAATGTCATCATGTTGTTAAAATGCATCATGTTTGTACATAAGTTGGGCAAGTTAAAGTTGCACAGAGATCTGCAATTTTATTTGTTAGCTTTCAGGTAGTTTAACAGGTATGTTAAACTTGTATGTAGATCTTATATTATATTGTATATTGATAGATACGAGCTGAGGTATGGCTCTAAACATTTGCTAACTTCCACCCTGCTTTTTAGCCCATAAAGTACACGATAGATAGCACTCTTTCATCTTGTCTTTGATTCCTATAAATGTGACCAAAACACAGAGGTGCTGAGCTGGGAGCTCCAGGTGCTCTCTAGACCCAGCGGTGACAGCAGCATCAGTGGGTGGGTGCTGCTGTCCTTGGAGCTGCTGGTGGAGGAGCTGGCCATGGCAGTAGTGCTGCTGCTGCAAGAGATTAGCTCACCTCTCCTCGTGAGATGTTTTCATCTGGTTCTCTACCTGAAAGCCTTTCTCAAAGTCCTATTAAGAAATCTATAGTCGAAATATAGGCCCATGTTTCTGCAAAGGTGTCCACGATAATTGCCTGAGTGGCCTCACTCTGTGTTTCTCCACAGCTGCTGAGAAAGCCTGTCTGTGAAGAGGCTTTGTTGCCAGGCTGTGAGAGGGTGGAAAGGGGCATCAAGACTTCAGTTGCTTTGGGCTAGACTAATAAAAGCATTATGGCTCTTCTCACAGCCTGCCACCTGCGTGCAGCTGGTCATAGCAGTAGTGGGTAGTGGCCACCACTGTGGCAACTCTGTGTGCAGTCGTTTGGTGGTTAGCTTAGTGAGCATTACAGTTTAGGTTTTGTGAAATCTGTAAATACACGAGGCTTGGAGTGGAAAGACCTATACATTTGTATATTTTCTGCTTTTTAAAAGGTATTTAAGTCTTTACTAGTCCATTCCTTTTTTTAAACAAAATGAAGCAGTGGATAGAGAAACTGGAAAGATAAGCTATTCAGCAAAGCAAATACTGAAGGTAATCTGTTGGATTACACTTCTTAATACAATGAAACAATGGTCAGGATTATTCTAAGTATGGATTTTTCTTATCTTTGGTAGCATTTCAGTATTTACAGCTTGAAGTATTTGGAAACATACAGTTGTCTCAAGCTTTCAAATATTATTTTTGTATAATATATAAATGTTTTAAATAAAGCTTCTTTGTAGTATGTAACATACTAGTTACTTTCCCCTGGGTTTGTTTCTTCTTCACTTTTACACAGAAAATAGGTGTTATAGTAAAAGCACACATCTGAGAATTCTTTCTCCAAACCTCTTTGTCCTTCTTGCAAGTGATGCTGTGTTAGTTGTTATATGCCTCAGTTTTCTTTTTAGAGGGATGCTTCCCTTTTAATTTTCCTGTTGCCTTTTCCAGGAGTTGATAGATGATACAATTTTCATCTTCTTTTGCTCTGAATATTTTTAAGAAATGGGGAGACAATTCTGAGAATTGAAGGGACATTTGGAGATGGTTAGAGACATTTGAGAACTGAAGAGTAAAACCAGCAACCCGTTAAGAGATGCGTGGGACGAAATGAAAATTACTGATATCACTTAATTGCTTTCTGTCTCCTATGTCAACTCCAGAAATCTGGAAATTACAGTCTTGGATTTTCTTTTTGCTTTGACATGCTTCATGGGGAAATGAAATGAGGAGGAAAATTATTGTGGGGTGCTAAGGAAAAAGAAAAGAGGGGAAGAAAAATTTTTTAATCTGCAAAGTTATATGGAAATCTGAGGGGCAGCTTTAGCATATGAAATTTAAAAAAAAACCCCAAACCACTATTAATTGGCTTTGAAACTGACTTTAGCTGTTTATATACTTTGTAGATTTCCATATTGTATGGGAAATAGTTCCAAGTCCATATATTCCACAGAAATTACAGATACCCGAGGTGTGTTTGTAATTATTTGTTTCTGGTAGTACCCAGCCTTCATTGGGTATTGAAGAATGTGAAGAAAGCACTGTTACTGTTGTGATGATTTTTTTTCTGCTTCAAAGGCAAAAATGAAAAGGAGTGTGTGTGTGGGGGGGGGATAGTTACATGATGTGAGCAAACTCGATATACTATATCTTAATAATTTGGAGTTTTGATAATGTTTTTTCAAGATACAGAGCACCCCCCATTTAGTTTCTATCTAGCAGGTATTAGATAACTGATTTTTTGTAGGTATCACTGTAGGAGTGGGCCTTCAGGAAGGATTTGAATGCCCAGAAAATAGTGACCTTGGGGACCAGCTCAGAAAGAGTTCCATGTGTAAGGAACCACCTAGAAGCAAATTTAGACTGCTGCGTGAAAAGTGGACAAATGGTAAGTGAGGGTGAGATGATAAACACAGGCAGAAGCACTTCTGTAGAACCTCAAAAGCAGAAAAATTAATCTTGGTTGTGAGGCAGTTGGTGAAAAGGGGGTCAGTGGAGGGATTTAGATAGTAAGCTGATGTGGTTGATGTTTTCCTGATCTGTTGCTTTCTAGTAAAGATGTAACGTATTACATCGCCAGAAAAATTACCTGGTGAATCACTGTGTATTGGAGATGAGTTGGACTAGATCACGCTCCATATGTGTGTGCGCATCTGTGTTCATTCCATGAGTCTTTCAGGAGTTAAAGTTCTGATTGTGCGGTTGTTTTGTTTGATCTTCAAAGATATTTTGTGCTTAGAGCCTATTTTATTTTTTAATTTACTTCCTAACAGCCTTTTACCCCTGACATTTTTTTTAATTTACTTCATTTGAGAATAGACATCTAGAAACAAAGTACAGATCTACAAAAACGAGAGTAGAGACAGGCACTGTACAAGCTGTTGTCACGTTGGTCATGCGATACGCAATGCCTGTAGTCTGTGGGTAGACTCTCTCAACTTCAGTTGGTCTAATGCTGATGTAATTGGCAGGAAGACCTTTCTTTTCTTGTATGTTTTCTCTCACTGCTGTGAAAAATGTCCTAATGTTCTGTCCAGGTTATCTGCACACACTTCATACAACTACTTATATTGAAAAAAATTGAGTTTTGGGTACAGGAAGACTATTAAAGCCAAAAGCTTAAACATGTACTTTGAAAAATTTGCAGTTTACTGAATAATTTGATGCAATATATTAGGAATTGTGAAAGCTTTTGGAGGGAGTTAGCTCTGAAAGCTGTAATACTAAGTGATTACATTACAGTGAATTGCTGTTTCTGATAACAGAGTAGTTCTGATGACTCTCTTGAAAAGCTATCAGTTATAATTCGTCTTATCGTTGTGCTTTGGGTCTTGGTCCGTGATGAGGAGTCCTGCAGCTCTAGACTCTGTACTGAGATTTTTACACAGCAGAAGGATGGCAACTATCCTTTTTTTTCAGTCTTTATCAGATGCTTCTATGGTATGTGAGATAAATTTAAAAAAAAAAAAAAAAGGCAGCCCAGTCACTTAATATTATGGTAAAGATTGCTGTTTTCCTTTGCTTGCCTATGAATATCTCATCGCCTAGTGGGAGTGTTTGTAAATAAGGCAGCATTTCCCAAACTGTTTTGCTTCCTGTCTGCCTTTCAGCCAGCTTGGTTCCTTTCTGCTGTCTGCCCTCCAACTGCACTCTCTGTCACAGCATCCTAACCCAGGCGTGTGCTTTTACTTTTGACTCTCATGCCTGGGGGTGTCGTTCACTTTCTTTGTCATCTCTATTTCAGTGATTCTTAGTCTGTGTGTCAAAAACAATGCATTAAGTGAGAGAAGCATAAAACCACTGGAGAATCCACTTTCCCTGGCAAGCGGCAGCAGTAGTGGCACTGTAGAGAAAGCAACGATGAGATGCACATACTAATATGTATAGTGCTTGTGAACTGCTACAAGTGAGGCTAGAACCTCAAGCACATGATTATTTCCTGATACAAACATGTCAGTACAAAACAAAGTAGGACAAACATAAGCTCCTCTGATACCCCGGTGCTTCTAGGAGACTTTAAGGCTAAAAGTCTTAAATGACTTGCCATACGTAGGCTTTGTATAAAAGTTTTATTGTTCTTGTCTCAGGGTAGCTATCTCTGTGTGAAATTCCACTGGAGATACGCTCCTGTAGTTTTTACTGCTTTATATCTACCTGAGATAACACCTTGTCCTTTTTATGCACATGTATTCAATGAGCCTATAATTTGCTTTACCACGCTGTGTTGAGGTGAAAAGTGCCTGCACTGTAGCAGAGCTAGGAGTTTAAATCAAGATTACCTCTTTATATAAACTTTTTCCCAGCATAAAGAATAATTGCAGTAGAGTTTACTCAGCAGTGGCAGGAGCAAACTGAATTTTTTCAATCTGTGTTTTATTACCTCACCAGAAATCTTTTAAGTTGTTGTTTTGAATGTCTAAAAAAATCTCATGTGATCTTATGTTAGCCAATTCATTTTTGGGGCAATATATTGCATTACTGTAAAGGATCCTTTTTTATGTTAAGAACATTTTCCGAGATGATCAGTGCAGATACTATGTTGATAAAAGGAGCAGTACAGGATATTATGGTATTTGTTTACTGGCTAGTAAAATGTTAGAATGAAAATACCAGAAATGTCCTCTTTTCAGATAGTGTTAGTATTCAGCTTGTGCTAGTATTAGACAAGACAAGCATTTAACTAAACTCAAACAAAACCTACTGGTTCTGTTGAAGCACATCTGTTGAGCTCATCACAGTACTACCCAAGCGCTTAAGCTGTGACGAGATCCTTTGTTCCTGAAAAATGTCTTTTAATAAGTAAGGCAAAAATAACTGGTTTCATTTATTTATTTATTTCCCCCTCTTTGGTGCCTGCTTCTGCTGGGAAGCCTACTTTTCTGCTAAAATTCTGTGGGAGAAGAATTATATAAGGAGATATTTATTTTTAATTGCCGTTGTCACATTAAGCTGCAGTGTTACTCACTCAGCAAGCAGAAAATCATTAGATAATGTGTGCATATGAAGTAGAAAACATCATCTGAATTTCTCAAGATGTTTCATTTAATTTCTTTCTGGAATTGCCAGGATGTCACTTCTGGCTTTAATATTGATGGAATTTAGAAATTTCTTCTTGTTTTCACATACGTGCTTACATAACACGTTAACATTTTTTTTTTTCCCCTGCTGGATTCGTTGTTGCTCCCTCACACATCCATCTTTTCTTCTCAGACCTGCCTAGTCAACCTTTCTGCTTTTGTAAGAAAGAAGTTGTTGCTTCTCACCGAGGAAGAGTTTATTGAAAATGTAAACTTCAATGCAAGAGTAGTACAGCTGCAAAATTGAAAGGCATGTTCCGTTGACAAAAACAGCTAATTCAGGACTTCCCTAAAATTATTGTCTAAACTTACCTGAAGTTATAATCAATTCTTTAAAAGACAGAAGACCTAAACCACCTCAGTAGTACTCTTCTGGTTGTCACTCTAATAGCACTACGTGCAGAATACTTTAAAGTGTGTGCTTGCAAGCGTTACGTAAGAAAGATCTGGACAGACAAATCGAATACAGGGTCTGATGTAAATTAAAAAACACATAAGAATAAAAGCTTTATAAGGACTAAGATATTTTGCCTTTGGACTTCTCTCTCTTTTTTTTTGTTTGATGCTGTGTGTGGTTTTTGTTTTGTTTTATTTTTTAATACCACACTGCTCATGTGGTGAAGTGTGCCTACCTCTGAAGACCTCTTATGGCTTGCTTATGATAAATGACTTTTCTTTTTTCATGTTCTGAACTGCTGTGGTCCTCCAGAAGCAAGTGAGACTTTATGATTTGCCACATGTTTGGCAGAAGGAGAATGAAAGCCGTCTACTTCTCATGGAGAAGGCCAGATGCCAAATACAGTAAAACTACCTTGACTGTTTAGGTATTTGCAGAGCTTTCATCACTGTAACAGTTGAATGTCCCTTCTTTGAACATAAATGCAGTGTATAATGAACATTCTTTCCTGGTTCTAGAGGTGATGCAGGAATTACTTTTTTCTTTTATACCTGTGTAAGCTGCATCTTTTCTCTGCTAGTCTTCGTTTTCTTGCTTGTTACCATAGGGAAGTTAAAGGAAACCAGTGCTGAGTTTTCTCTTGAAAGCAGTAGTTGTACTTGCCACTTCTAGAGCATTCTATTCTGAATTTGAGGTACTGCCAGGAAAACTGCTCTAGTGAGCTTACCTCATGGTATATTTTTTTTGTTCTTGTGGAATATGTTTTCTTGTGTTCTTGGTCCCTTAGGCCCCTAGACCATTTGGAAAAAAAACCTCATAGCTCAAAGATATCTTGAAATTGCCATGGTGCCAGTAGAATTGAGTGGTACAAAGGTGAATCAACACTGGAGCACAGCAGTTTGTAGTGATGGCACAAGGAGGCTGATCGGTATGGCCAAACTATTGCACTTCACTAGAGAGATGGTCTTCATCCGGCTAGATAAAAGAAAATGTTCTGGAGTAGCTTTTGCTATCTGAAGTGCCCAGCTAGGCTTTCTCTTGGCACAACAATATCTAAATTGTAGCTTTGAACAGCTTTAAGTGGTTTGGATTGGCTAGCCTAGCAACTACTAGCAGTGGAAAGGCAGCAGTGTTTGAGCAGTGTGAAAGATCAACTCCATGATCCCAGCAGTGTCCTCAGCTTCACTCAGCTCTGGGGTTGCTGCCTGAAGCCTGTTCTTCCTTGCAGCTTGGGTTGCCTGATGCTGAGGATGCTTCAGCCAGACTAGGAGCAGAGCACCTGGTGCTATATCTGTGCCTTGGCAAGGCTGCCTGCATCAGCTCCAGAGCTTTGTTGGGCTAACTGCAGCTGTACCACCCATCCTGAGTTATTGAAGGTCAGTTCTGGGGTCTCTTCATGCAGAAGGGGCTCTTTGCATGCTTTGCTGCTGAATGTGGTGGAACTTGAAAGCTTTCACTTGACCCTTTCCATTTTTAAGGATTTTGTGCATTAACTGTATCTGTCCAACAGAGAAATGAAGGTATGTGGGATCTCACATTGACTCTAGCATAGTGAGGAGCAGCAGGAGAGGCAGAAAGAATCATCTCTGTCTTAATTCTTCATCAGAGACCGAAGGATTTGTAAAGCCGATGGTGTAATCTGAGAGAGTTGCTTACTAGTTTGTTAAAAAATTGATAGAATCTGGAGTTCCTGACAGAAGTGTAAGATGAAATAGCAGATATATTGCTTAAAATTATATAGTGTACCTTGAAATGACAGCTGTTCCTGGAAATGAAACATTTTTTCTCGGGTCTTTTACAGTCAAGAGGTAGCACAAAAACTGTAGCAGTTTTTTTATAATGGCTCAAAAGAAGGCAGAGAAATCTATATTGGAAATGCGTTTTTAAAATAAATAAAAACTATGGTGTGGACCCTGAATAATTTATGGGCAAAGTAGACTGAAACTACTAATAATTAAAGATGACTTTGCTGTCTTTTAGTTTTCTTGTATGAATGAGTCCGAGTATTTTTCATTATGCCAGAAACGATGGTGTTAAAATGCTGACCTTCACGGTGTGACTCAGGGACTGACTGTAGCAGGTAGGATGAGACAATAGTTGGCAGTACTACAGACAATAATATTTTCCCCGATACAGTAGTTCAAACATAATATACTTTTCCTAGGGTTTTGAATGGAAATTTCCCAAATGAAGGCAAAAGAGGGACAGATGTTTAAAAAGACAAATCCAAAAAGCTTTGGGTTTTTTTTAGGGATGTAGCAAGAGGACTTCTGAGGTTTCTGTGCAGTTGTTCCTTTGAAATTTTGAAGGAGGATCTAGAGCGTGGTTAGTGGAGGGAGGTGTTTTCCTGTTTTCTTAGTTAACTTTTAAAAGTTAAAAAAAAAATATAAAAATCATGTTGCAATTCATTATTAATTAGCATCTTTAAAGCTCCTTAGGTGCATCTCTTAAAGTTGCAGAGTATATAAATAGTGTTCTAGGCTGGGCAGTAATACTCTTAAGAATCTTTTTCTCCTGCAAAGCTGGTATGTGTTGCCACTGAGGTATTCAGTTTATTTGATCTCTTACATTTAGCTCTTTGAGGTGCTGTTGGTGTTGCCCCTAGTTGAGTAGTAGTTCCTACAGCTCCAGCCTCCGGGAGTGCAGCTGGTCAGTGTTTCCATCTGTCTGTAGTATGGGTGCTTCTAGTCATTCTCTTCTTCCAGCCCTTCCTATGATTTCATCTGGCTGTACTATTGCTGTTTCCTGTGCCTGCAACATGGAAGTGGCTCACCAGGTTCTGTAGTCCCTCTTTTGGAGGGAAAATTCCCATTCTGATGAAATTTGAGGGTTTATAATCTGCATTCCTTTAGCTCTGAGACAAAGTTGCATTTTATTTCCTTTGAGGATTAGGATCAGGAAGTTGTTTCCGGATGTCACCGGCTGGCTGCGAGTCCTCCCCGAAGTTCAAGTCGGATAGTTTGGTACAGGATGTTCTTCTGAGTTGGACGTGTGCCTTCCTACCTTGGAGCTACCAATTACTCATGCCTGTTGGCTTGCAGTGGCCTGGCCATACTGATTAGTGTCTTTATAATTTGCTGTGGGTGTTTTTGCAGAAGCTAAATTTGATCTGCAGCTTGTATACTATTGTGAATGTTTTGTTTTGGTTTGGTTATTGAAGCAATACCTGCTTGAGTGTTTTGTGTTAATTATGACTGCTTTCTGTTGTTCTCTAGTCCCATAGTATTGAATTCATTTATTTGTGGTTAAAGTACTGTACTTGTATGTCAAGGCCTCCCTTTCTAGATAGGGGATTAATTTCTTGTTACATCCTTCACACTTGCTTTCAGTCTAGAAGATTTTTTTTTTTGGCCACGTTTTGTAAAATCGCTGATACTTAATGAAGTATGAAATAATGAAAATAGTCTTATGCTTTTAAGGAAGCTTTTTAAAATGTTTGTGCTTTGTGTGAAAGGACTTGAGATTTTTAAATGTACATTTTCTATGTGTTACCCTTTAAAAGAACTAGTACATACAGTTAAATACCCTACCAGACAGATACATTTCCAAGATGGGTATACAAGAATATAGGTTTTCGTAAAACAAGCTTGCTTTCTAGGTTTTCTTTTAATTGATTTGCTTTCTTTCTGGTATCATTACTTTTGTTGTTATTCTTGTTTCTAAATTTCAGACTCCTCATTGTTTCTGTCAAAGCTTTTCACTTTCCTGCCTCCTTCTGCATTTGTGCTATAAACTTTGTGCTGGAAAAGTTCCTTTTTCATTCTGTGCGCTATGTTTTTAGCTGTTTTTGCTCAGAAGATAGGTTTTCTTATTATACCCCCCCTGCCAGAAGAAAGGAAAAAAAAAGTGAGAGATATTAGCAAATAAACCCATGGTAAACAACTTTTTTTTTCTGAAACATTTTTCTTTTTTTTTCTTTTTAGTTCCCGGAATAGATGGCGGTGGGTTAGCTGATGCTAGTCTCACAGATTCCTACTTTAGCACCAGCTTCATTGGCGTTAATGGATTTGGAAATCCCGCTGAAACAAAGTATCCCATGATGCAGGTAATAGCAGTGGCTTGTATAGTGTTTCATTAGTTCTGGTGGACCTTACGCCGAGAAGGGAAAACCGCTCAAGAGGCAGGAAAAATGGAGCCTTCTGGAATGTGTCATGTTGTAGGATATACAGAGTATATACTCAATGTATTCTTGCAGATGGGAATGAAACAATGTCACGGCTTTAAAAGTAGTCTGCTTTTACTGGCACTTACCTGAGCTGTTGTTGGGCTTTGCCACGTATATTAACTCTGTGTTCCTAGGTTTCTTTTTAGGCTCATAGCTCATTTTAATAGTGTTGGTTTTTTTACTAAATGAATGAAAATTAGATTTTTGGAAACATTTCAAAGATCAAAAGTCACTGAAGCAAAGTGTGAACTGTCAAATCTCAGAATTAGTAAACTCAGTCTCTGATGTCATTCAGTTACGTTGAATTCACATTTATATCTTCTGAAATGTTTTCCTATATTTATAGTGTTGTGTAGATATTGGCATAGGAACTTCCATGAGGTGGAATTTGTTGTGTAGGTAGTATTATGCAAAATTTACAGCAAAAGGCTGTCGTATTTAAAACCTAAATGAGTACCTATTGAATTAACACATGAAATACTAAAACAACTCCCTCAAACTGTTATGCCTTTTAAAAGCTGAAAAGAGGATGGTCTCTCCCTGTACTCAAAGATTTAACAAACCAGTTTCTGGTAAATGAAAGAGAGCACAAGTCAAACAGTTCTCACTGAGTCCTGACAACAACTCTCTTCTTTTATATCAAGGCAACTCTCCTTATGAGCTTACTTTGATCTCAGTTGTGGCTGTATTATGGATTGAAAAATAACTCAGCAAAAGGTGGGAAATAATTAGGTGTGTTCCCTTTTTTTTTGTTTACTGCATGTTTTCAAGAAGGCTGGATTTTCTCATTCAACAGACTTGCAAAACTATGGAATTGTTTATTACTCACAGCGATGCATGATTTAAAAAAAACATTCTAACCTCTGATCCCAAAGTGTACTATTGAGGCTGAAAGTTATACTTTTTGGTATTATTATTATTTCAATCATATAATTTTATCCTTTTAGTGCAAAGTCATTATGTTTTGTATCCTTAACCTGTATTCTACGAGAACACTGGTCTTTTTTAATTATTATTTCTTAATTACTGTTGTTTCTTCTAGAAAGACAATAAAGCATGCATCTAACATGAATGCTCAAAGGATTTTTAAATACTTTACTAATGTCTGTGAGGTTACAGTCAAGGCATTGTTGTTCGGTTTGAGGAAAGAGAAGAAATTGATGTGCCACTTACCCATTGGAGGCTAAGGAAAATTATTCCTGAAGAAGGATTTAATTGTGTTGAAAAAAGTGTTTACAGGCATTAAACTACAGTTTAAAAAGCATTCTTATACTGATTATTTTTTTCCCTTTAAATTACATAATTTAAGTTCTTGTTTGCATAGGTAAAGCTGGTAATGCTGCTTGTTTTGATTGTGTGTCAGCTTCTAAATTAAGTCCATACTGATAAAGTTTAGCCACTTGGAATGCAGTTTTCCATGTCTTTCAGCCCTTTGGAGAACAAAGTGAGGGGAAAAAAATCTTAGTGACTTTGACTTTAAACAGTGCTAATGCTTTATGGTTTGGAACAGAGACTTTACATCTGATAGATGGGGGGTTGTGTCAAGGATATACCTTTTGCGCTCTCTGAAATTTTGCCCAGATTTTGTGACTTGATTAAACCTTTGCAAAACTGGTTTATGTAGACCCACTGGAGACTTCCTAGATGTTAGATAATTTCCCAACGATGTAGACTGCTTTGGCATGTTCCAACTTGAGTACATTCTTGCAGTTACAGCTCTGGCTTAATCTAGGCCTTGCCTGAACTCCAAGCAGGAATGCTGATCTGCTTCATTTCCCTCTCCCCTTTTCTTCCACTTCATACTGGAAGTGGGTCTGAGAGCTGCATCTGTGTTAATTGGAGCAGAGGGGTATATAAGGGAAAAGAGGCTTATGCTGTGGGCTTAGAAACTGAGCTCAAGATAAGTGAATAAGGAACTAGGAAAGACCAAGCAAAAGGAAACGGAGAGATGTTGGCGGGACACTCCCACAATGGGGACTAGAATTCCACAAGTTAAATACACAGAAATTGGGACAAAGAAACCAGTTAGCATAATGAAAAGTTGAGGCAAAGTAGGGTGGAGAGAACAAATCCATGTGTCCGTTTCTCTCAAGGTCCTCGAATCAAATTGAAGATACTGAAAATTTAGTGTTCTGCTATTCATGAAACACCAGAAGTCTGTAAAAGATCTTATTAGCTCTCAGTTTTGCTTCTGCAGATGGGAACATCAGTTCTGAGTTACTTAGTCATCTCTGGTGGATTTGTGCAGTTCACAAATAGATGCATCAGTGATGCAATATGAGGAAACTTTTTCAGCTTGTTTTTTACAACTGGGTAAACGTACAAACATGCAAATAAACACACTGCTAGAAAAACACTAGTATGGTACAGTTAGATGTTAAGAAATGCTAAATCTAAGTTGCCAGTGCAACCTTGAGGTTGTAATTGAGATGTATTCCTCATAACGTCGTATATTTTTTCAGTGGGAAAATTATAAGTGGGACTTAAGACGCAAGATGCGTAGTCCATGCATAATGAACATCCATTTGGTACATGGTTAAGTGATTCACATGATTAAGTGTTCATCTTATGGTTCCATGCCTTACTTCTGCATGCTGTTCACATCCTTCTCATGAAGGCTATTAGTTGGCAGTGTGTTTTCCTGTGCAGGTTATGATTTTTGCATCCAACTTAGTGGAACACTTTCCTTATGAAAGAAAATAGTCTACATTTTACAGAGGCATAAGAAGAAGAGGAATGGGAATTAAACTAACAAAAAATTCCCCCAACATTGCTGGCAAACTAGAGATCCCACAGTTTTTGAAACTAACCTGTACAGCTGGAAGGTGAGGAATGAAGTTAATGACCACCTGTAGAAAGCTTGGTTCAAGTTGCCTAACTGACCTGAATCTAGCAAACAGTAATAGAATCAGTCTCTTCTAGGTAATGCTCATTTTCTTTTACCATGAGATAATCTTCCTGCAGTCCATGCTTTATTCACTAGATACCTTCAGACAAAATCATCAGGGATTCAATAGGTGAGTCTTCTTGACTGTTCCTAATTAATCTCCAGAATGTATTTGCCATGTGCAGCAAATAAAACTGAGGCTTGTGACTGGGGCTATTGGGGTAATCATAGGGCATATGTAATGGAGCCCAATTGCCTCAAGCAAAGCTATATTCAAATTTTGCAATCATTATGTTTTTGTGTGCAGTGCATAATCTGTGTTACGGCATTAA
Organism: Actenoides lindsayi; assembly: GCA_025331215.1. Classification (NCBI taxonomy): domain Eukaryota; kingdom Metazoa; phylum Chordata; class Aves; order Coraciiformes; family Alcedinidae; genus Actenoides; species Actenoides lindsayi. The sequence continues at coordinate 212,614 of WTSP01006796.1, read as the reverse complement.
GTGACGAAAGGAAGGAAAGTCAAAGTGGATTGTAGTGTGATGAACTGAGGAGGGAATGTGCTTCTTTGATAATAAATAATGTAGGTGACTAGTAGTCACCATTTCTGCAGAACGGATATTTCTGGCTGAGATTTCATTTGTATGTATTGAAGAATATTTTACAAGATCTAGAACATCTTATTTGGGTTAGATTAGCAGTGTAGATGAAATTATTGTCAATGCTTAGTTTGCAGGGGAGGAAAAACAAAGAGTAAAAACCCTGATACAGTTTGGAAGAGGCAGGATTTTTGAAGTGGCCATGGCTTTCATTCTTCTTTCCTCTTTGTTTCTGAAATATATCTCTGCCTCATCCTTCTATTCCTCCTACCTCAAAGGTATTTGCTGTTAGCCAAATTTTCATTGTCCCTTATTGGTCTCTTGTGTTGTTACTAAGTAGCTTCCTATTAATAGTCTCCTGTCCTCGTTGGTTTGCATTTTCCCATAATACAGTTTTGTTCCATGTGTCTTTTCTTCCCAGAGTCTGCCTGTGCTTTCATATACTACAGTACAGTATTGGCTTCTAGCTTATCAAAGAGTATATTTTCTGTTTTCTCCTTCTCCAACAACAGAGCAGGTCTGTACAACACATGGCCCACAGGCTGCATGCTGTCCTTGAAGCTGTTCTTTTTCTTCTTGGCATAGTAGCAGCTGCCAAGAGACAGTCAGAGGTGTGGTTCAAGAAGCAGCTCATTGCTTTTGTCTTTCCCAGCAGCGAGGAGGCAGGAGCTGGCTGGCCAGGATGCCTCTGATGCTTGGCTGTTTGCTCAGTTGCTCTGCGTGTGCCACTTGGCTGGCTAGTGTCTGTGTACCTCTGGCATTAGTGCTACCCCTTGACTAAATCAGGGTTTGATCCAAGATACAGGTGGTGTGGGAAGGAGCTTTAGTAGTATTATGTTGAGATGTTAAAAGTTTATTATAGCAGGATGAGGCAAAGGAGTATCGTGATGTCAAAACATTTAATGTATTAGAATTGAGCAATTTGGTTGTAAGAGTAAAAAACGGTAGAAGGTGTCTTCAAGCACGTTCCTTCACAGAAATCCAGTTTTTCTTATTTTTATGGGATGAGATTTGTAACTAAATGCCCTCCATTAGATTGCAGGTTATGTAGAAAGTAAGAATCATGACTTTTCAATTAATCACCCTAATCAAAATAAAAAAGTGGGCGACAGTCTTCAGTGCTAAAGTTGGCAAGGCCAAGCAATGGAGAAGAACTGGTCTTGCTTTCACCATGCTAATGTTGGTATACTAAGCATTCTTGAAAAGCCTGAAAAGTAGAGACCATGCTCACTTCAAAGTCTTGCAGCTGAATAAACACAAAGACCTTTGTTCCCATTGCTGCATCTGCCAACAGTCGAGTAATAAAATTCTCTTTACAGCACACAAGCTTGTAAATGTCTTCAATTTTTAAGTGTTGAGAACTGAGTGGAACTACAGACGTGCTATTTTAAATATAAAATTATGCAGTTGTTTACATAATGCTTTCTGAAGAAATCCAGTTGCTTTAGTTCAAACAGTTGAGTGGGACATGCTGTAGATGGTGCCAAATATGCTAACTGCTGAAGACAAATGTTGGATTACTTAGAAAGGAAAGCAAAAGATGTCACCCTTTGTAGGTCTCATAATCTGACAACTAAACAATGATTTGTTTGGCTGTGACAGTGACATTCTTTCGCAGGATGACTTCTCTTGTGGTCCAGTTAGACATTATTCCAAAAATTACAAAGAAATGTATTCTGAAGTATAGTTCTAGCAGGACAGTATTAAGATGAAGAGAACTGCTTGTGATATACTACAAAATATTTTGAGATAACACACTTAGGACAGGAATGACCCTGAGGAAAGTACCTGTTTTCTCAGGGTTAGGGTGGGGAATACAGAGGCAAAGGAAACAAATACAACCTCCTAGTTATTTTAGGGGAAAGAAATGGTGGAGAAGAAAGCAAAACCTCTCACTTAAGATAAGTCTTGTAACATAAGCTATGTAAAATTAGAAATAATTGTGTGCAGTGAGGCTTCATTCATCCTCTATCTTGATGAGACTTTTGTAAATATATATGTTAGTGAAGGGAGATGAAAGCAAAGAAAACTTAAGTGCAGCTATAATTTTGGTTTTGCTACTTAACATACCTTTAGGAGCTAGGAATGTTTCTTGTAACACTTCTCTTCCTAGCATACTGCAGCAAGGAAGTGTTGAAAAGAAGGTGAATGGTGTCCTGGGCTGCATTAGATAAAGTATTTCTAACAGGTCGAGGGAGGTGATCCTTCCCTTCTCAGTACTGGTGAAGTCATGCCTGGATTGCTGGGCTTCTCAATATATGAGAGACAGGAATATACTGGAGAGTCCAGCAAGGGGTCACAAAGCTGATGAGGGGACTGGACCATCTCTCCTGTGAGGAAAGGCTGAGAGAGCTGGGACTGTTCAGCCTGGAGAAGAGAAGGCTCAGGAGGACCTGATCCATGTACATAAATACAAAGAGGCTGGAGCCAGGCTGTCTTCAGTGGTGCCTGGTTGCAGGACCAGAGGAGATGGTCACAAGCTGAAACACAGGAGGTTCCCTCTGAATGTCAGGAAACACTCTTTCACTGTGAGGGTGACTGAGCACTGACACAGGTTGCTCAGGGAAGTGATGGAGTCTCTATCCTTGGAGGTGTTCAGAAGCTGTCTGAGCATGATCCTGGGCAAAAAGCTCAAGGTCGCCCTGGTCCCTTCCCACATCAACCCGTCTGTGAAAAGTATCTAATCATCAAAGCTATTATTAAAATAGTAAGCTAATATGGAAATTATTTTTAAAGTGATGCTGTTAATCTGCTGTCGGTGTTGCTTTAAAGTCTGTGTGAAAATGATACTTTTTTTTTTTTAAAAAGACCTTGCAGTGGTTCTGAATAGGAAATGTTAGTACACATAGGCTATCTTATGTTTAGGTAAGGTAATGATTCACTTGGGCAAAACATTTGTTTTTGATGCAGTCCCTTTTCACACAGTCTTTTCCTAAAAGAAGATGAGTTACTTTCATTATTCCTGGTGCTTGGAGAAAAAAAAAGAGTAAAGCTTCTGAATGGTCATATTCCCATCTTGTAACTTAATTGCTTGAACACCGAGGAATTAACGCAGTGTTCTGAAACTTTTTCTCAATTTTCCTGTGAAATTAAAAAGCCTGTATTGTGACTGATGAGTCGTTCAACAGTGGAGGAACTTTAAGCTGAAGCCTCAGGTTAAATTCTTTATTTTGAATGTGACAGTTTTGTTCTCCAGTAGCTTTCTCTTGAGATGTGAACAGAAACAACTTTTAAATTCCTTTAAAAGGAGAGAGGCAGGATCTATGCCAGTCAGCCTAGTTGAATTTTAAGTAGTACTTAACCTCAATAGATCATAACAATAGACAGGCAAAGAAAAGGAGTTTATATGGCACTGAGTAACATTGGTGTGGTGCTTGGTTGTGACAGACTTGTCTTCCTATGTTAACTTCCATACGGTGAAGGTCATGATGTACTAAAAATGTCTGATGCACTCATAGGTGCATGCTTGCCTTGCCTACCAGGCTTAAGAGGAATTAATTAGTTTTCATCTCATGCTGATGGTTGCTCCTACCTTTTTGGAGCTTTCATCCTTTGGGCTTGAGGTTCTTGTGATTGCATGCTTCTTGAAATTGAGTTTGTATGAAAAATAGTTCAATGCCATTAGAAGAGACTGAGAAGTGTTACTTAAAATCGAAACTGCCTTCTGGAAAACACAGAAGACAAACAGTAGTTGGGTTTTCTTTTCTTTTTTTCATTTCAAGACATTTTTGGTCTGATTTGATAAAAATCAGATACAGGAATGACCTTCATTAAGACGAAATGCTTTTAGGGATGATAGAAATTTTAATATTAGAACAGCTTAAAATCCTGTACTGATTACATGCAGGTCTTCTATGAATAGTGTTAAAGTAAGAAGCTTGTGCATGTGTAATAAAAGTGAGCAAAATGAAAAATTCATGAAAGAGACTGGTGAAGTGGAGGCTTTTGGCCTCATTGAAGGTACAGTTTACAACCAATTGTTAAAACAAGAGCCACCCAAGGTCAGAGAGAGAAGCTTTGGTTTCTCAGAATTCTGATTCTTGTAAAATGTGTTTACACCTTGAACAAGACTCAACTTTGTAAAGGCACAGTTGATGGTTATAGGCTTTGTTTGCACTGTGCTTTCAGAATCCTCAACAATGCGTTCGTCTGCAATGTTTTGTGTGTGTTATATGTTTTTAGTGACCGTATCAGCACTGGTTTTCATCATCACAGTCACCTATTCACATTGCAAGTCTGTTGATTGAATATTTATCTCCTGTACTTGAAAAGCAGAATATTGATGGCATAGAAGTGCTTGGTTCCAAATTTAAGCCCTATGCTTAGCCGTCTTTGGTAGGAACCCAGATCTCAGTATCATATTTATCCCCATTCCGACAGACTGTTACCTTTTGCATTAAAATTATTTTGAAAATCTCAGTGTTACAAATGGATATTAACACTATTTTTGTCTACACTTGGACAAATTTGATGCAAATCTGAAAGGTTCCCTTTATAGAAGTTTCTTCCAAAATCACTTTCTCTTCTAAGGATCACTGTGGATGTGTCAAATGCCAAGAAAAGATGCATAATAGGGATGCTTTTCAAATATTTGTGCAAAACTATTTAACTTCTTTCCATTCCTTAGTCAGGAAGGGAATATGATGTATGAATAGTTGAGCTACTATAACCCAGAAATTATTTATTTTGCTGTATTCTTTTTTCTTTAAATGATGATGAACAGTAGGATGAGCATCCCTGAACTTGGACAAGACTGTTAACTTAGTGTGGGTCTCCCACAGTGTTACCTTGTTTTGTAGAAATAAGTAAACTTTTGTTCACTAGGGGCATCCCTTCTATGTAACAAATTGCTGATCATGAACCCTTTAACCCTTTAGTGAGAGATACATTGTGTCAGTTCAGTGCATTTAGGAACATGATATTGGTGGCATCAAAATAATGAAAGAGTATACAATGAACAGCTTTCTTCATTTAGGTCTTGAAAAAGCAGAAGGTCTTCATAGCATTTACGTGTGTACATATATTACACGTTGTCCTAGGACGTTTCCGTGTGCTATAGTTCTGCTTCATGTAGTACTATGTACTTGTACTGAATGTTGTATCAGAGAATCCTGAATGATTGTAGAAAGCTTGCCGTAGCAATGGTGCAAAGATATTGGAAGTAACATGTGGGGAAATAAAGCATTGAGGGACTGAGCATGTTGTCAAGAGGGTAATGTTTGAAGATGCTTGCTGAAGTACCTAAATTTTACCAAAAATGTATGTTGGACTAGATGATCTTTAAAGGTCCTTTTAACACAAACCATTGTATGAAAACCATTCTATGAAAACTTTCTTAAAGTTACTTTTCCAATAGTGCAGGCTATGGTGTTGTGTGTTTGTTTGGGTTTTTTGTTTGTTTTGGTTTTTTGTGTGTTTGTTTAACAACTTGCTTTCCACACAAAAACTACTTTAGACAATCTTTTTGTTCTTTTAGATATGAGTATTAAAGCCTACAGTTTCTGATGAAGTCAATGGTAGTATGAAAACTGCAAATGTTGAGAAACTTGAATTGCAGTATGTTTATAATTCTACCATATTGGATAACACTCCAGTTCCTGTTGGTTCTCCTCTCATCTTAAATTTCATCCAGAATATTGATCTTTCTGGTCAAGAATTGGATGAAATGGCATTGAAGTATAATGTAATAAGCTTCTTGCCCTTTGCCGCTAACATTGAGAGTGGCTGTGGAAAAATGTAAGCATAAAGAGCAACTCCAGTGACCAGTTTGGAGTCTTAATCTGTGTCTAGACTACTAAATTAAACATGCCTGGAAACTTTCCTTGATGCCTAGGGCCAGCTGGCACAAAATGGCCTGTTTGTGCTGGTATACGTTCACCCGGTAAAGCAGAGGCTGCATGCAAACTGTCGATTTGAAGAAATCTCAAACCTTTTCACCGTTGAATAGTGCCTGGAAATTGGCTGGGAGACTCCTAGTTGATGTGAGCCAAGAGCATGCCAGGGAATGTTTTAACAAATTCCTGATCGTCTCTTTCAGTGATGGAGAACACTTCCTGACTTTGCCTTGCTTTTCTTCTCACACTTTTTCTTCCTGTTGGGAGACTGCTCAAAGAAAATAATAAGCAGGAATAAGAAGAGACACTTCTAAACTTCTCTGTCAAAGCAGTGGTAGCTCTTAGAGTAACACTACTTCACTTAGCCCAGTTTATTGTTAGCCCGTATCTCTAGAGGAATGTAGGAGAAGCAAGTGGAGCTTGGGAGATGTTGCGAGGGTTTCAGATGTGCAGCTGGCTTACAAGAATCACATGATTCTGCTGAAAGGTCTCAAAAGGTTTTTATTTTTAAAAACAACATATCAAATGCTATACTCATTTGAGTATTTTTCATTGGAAAAGTTTCATGTTGTGATGATAGTGTATCATAAAGGGAGGAGTTGTTTCAGGAGTACAGTGTGAAAGAATGTTTAAAGGAGATAAGTAATTGGCTTATCTAACATTTTGACAGCTTACAGAAAAAGAACTATAGGTTTGGCAGACCCTCTCAAACATGAAAATATTAATGAAGATAGTTTAGTTTAATGTACAGTCATTTTGGGGTTGCATTGCTCTCATGGTTGCATTGCTCTCATGCAAAATACTTTATTTTACTAAATGTTTGTCAACTACAAAGCACTGTCTGCTTAGAGTACTTAGTAAATGAGGAATGGGCACAGTGTTTTGTAGTATATTCGTAAAACTTTCTAAATGTCTTCCCAATACCCCCACTTGGTATTTTATAGCATTATTTTACAGGTACACTTTTGTCTTTTATTTTTGCAGAGGATGACAAACAGCAGCAGCTCCCCTAGCCTTCTCAATGACAGTGCCAAGCAGTACGCAGGCCATGGTAAGCGCTTTTAAAGTAATACATAGAAAAGTATGTTTGGAAATTAAAGAGATTTGCTTTCACAAAACTGAGACTTAAGGCTGTTTTTTTCTCTGATTTAATTTTGAGATGCAGTAGAACATTATTTTATAATAGTAGTGTTATTATGTGATTACTTTTAATACAAAAATGTGATGCTACTGAACTCCTACATTTTCAACCTTCTCTTTGTCCCAGTGAGAAAAAAGTCATTATCAGTCTTGCCACTTCAGGTGAAATGCTAGTTTGAATATCCCCTATAAAGCACTGACAGCTTAGAGCATTTGTGTTGCTTTGCAATAGCATCTGTTTTTATTATGCTTTTCAAGCAAGTTATTGTGTGGAATGAACGTACAGGGTTTTATTCTTAGATTTAGGGTGTAAAGGTTTTGTGAAATGTATAACATAACTGGTGACTTCTAATAGATGTTTTGTCCTGTAAGCATTACGTTATCTCTTAAATTTTTTTTTTCCCTGCTATAGGGAACATGATTTTCAACTGAACAAAATGTGTCTATAGGGCAGACCTACATACTCACTACATTATTTTGGAGGGTATATTGAACTTCTGTAATGTGCTTTTCAGAATCACTGCAGATTATTTCAGCTATAGTTGTCAAACCATGCTCTTTAAAGAAGAGGGTACTACTCCCTTATGGCAAGGGCATACATTTAAAATATGTTTATGCTCTGCAAATTGCTATGTAAATGATGTTCTAGAACTCCATTTGCATGTCTGACCCTGCAGCTAGTCTACTTACTAGGGTTATGATTTTTAAGCGTAATAGTAACTACTATAAAACTAACTTACTTGAAAGTCAAAATTTGTAGGGTGTCTTTCTTTTTTTGTCTTCCTTTTGGTTAATTTCCAGTAGGTTTTGTGATTAATTCTGCTGCTTTGTCCCATCAAACAATTAGCTATTCAAGTCAGTGGAGGTCTGCAGTTTTAAATGCAGTCAGAGTTTGACTGTGACAGGCCAAAGAGTGATGGTGATGCATGCGAAGGAGAGAAACGAGACTGACTTTTTTGGAAGCCAGATTAAATTCTGTGGTGTCTCGGGTCCTTTACTTCCCCCCTCCTCCTGCCCTGTCAATCTGTACTTCACTTGTTGAATTATCCTTTTAAGGAGAATTGATTAATGTTGAAGAAAGTGTTTCATCAAAATGCCAATGCTGACACCTGTCAGTCATCTGCTAATTTGACAGCTCTACCTGTGCAGTTTGGAGTTTTAAGTTACATCTGTGATTGTTATGCTGGTTTTGGTGCTTCAACTCTGGAAAGGATGCACAAGGACAAGCAAAAAAAAAAAAGCTACTTCTGATTTAAATTTGTGCAGAACAGTGATGGAACAAATAAGATCCATGTTGTTATTTGCAAGACTGTTATACAGAAGATTACTGATTTTGGGTAACTCGAGATGAAGCCTTTGAAATGTTAGATGAACATTAAATAGTGTCAACAGTAATGAAACTTGCTAAATTCTGCTAATGAGCACCATTTCCGTTGAGCAGTTGCACAGAATGTAAGATGCTGTGTGTTTTGAGTTGTTGCTAAATTTAGTTTTAACAAAAGGATTTTTTCCATACAGAAGTAAGTTTAAAAATGTAAAATTTCTTTTTAATATAAGAAATATGTAACATGTCAGTTTACATTCTTTTCACAGATCCACTAACTTCACCAAATTCATCCTTGTTCAATGACTTTGCTGCCCTCAGTGTATCTCAAAGGAGGAAGGTAGGCACGAACTAAATATTTAGTAGTATATTTGTATATGAGTTGACAGAGAAGAAGAACTGGAATAACTTGAAATGCGAGGTCAAATAAGAATGATTCTTCTAATGTTACTAGATTTGTTTTAATATATTGCTGCAGATATAAATAAGATCTTAACAGTTTAGTTTTGCTACACCAGATCAGACTGATACTGCTATTAAGAAATATTACAAGCATGTGTAAACTGAAGTTATAAGAATGCTTTGAATATGAAAATCAGGACATAGTCCATTGAATTTGAACACAAATTTTTATTGTACTGAGGCATAAACCACCTGCAAGCCTTCATGGCAACAAATTCTGAATACGTTAAGTATCATTCCCCTATTTATTTCTACATAATGTGAAAGTAATTTTTAGTTTCAAATGCATTTAGTTTGAAAGACACTCCATGGTATTATTGAGCAGATGGAGTTTGGGATTCCCCGCCTCTAATCTATATTGAGAAATCTTTCTTTTGCTGAGGACTAGGCATCATCTTCAAACACCTTTGACCTGCATCAGCACAGGTTGTGGTGATTGCTAATTACACACTGAAAAATGTAGTGGCTGGGATAAGGGACAAGCTTGGTTACAGCAGAGTTCCTTCTCTTTTATTTTATTTTTTTTGGTGAATTGTGGCTTATCAAAAAAGACATTATCTTTTCTCAACCAGTTATCAAATTTTACTTTCACTGACTGTCATGTTTTACAATTTTTCTTATTAGCCATGTGATCCTGAACTTTCCCATAGTTGATAATGCATTGTCTTGAAAGCAAGCTACATCAGCATGCTTGTGACATTCATAGAGCTTCATTTGTGTGGGGGCGATTGGGAGCTCTGTATCATTCCTGCAGGTGAAGATTGAGCTTAAAGATAATTACCATAGTCGTCCCATCAGACTAATGTTCCTTGAAATGAAATGCTGTTGTAGAATGTTAATTTCCTAATATTACGATGTACCAAACTACATGGAATCTCTGAATTGCCTTTTTCCTTCATGCCAGTACAGTGTGTTGGAAGTTGGATGTAAACAACTATGAATGTGTTGTTTATCCACTTACTGGGGTAATAAGAATGAAAATAAGCATACATTCCTTTTTAACACAGTCTTGAAGAACTGTGTCTACACCCACACATGAATGTTTGTGTGTGCTTATGTATGTAAAACACATGCACCAAAGAAAATTGTACTATCATACAGAAGTATTGCCTGAGTGACCACTGTCTCTAAAAATTATTTCAGAGTTAATTAAACAGAACAAAATGAAAGCAAATTAATTAATGATTGAATGTAAAGCTCAGATACCAGTATGGAGTCTTTTCTGACTTTGTCCCTTTTTTCCCCCACCACAAAAAAAAAAAAATCAACAAATTAAGCCACTTTCTGCTAAAATAGTAGGAAGAGGAAGATTCACTTGTGAAACTGACTTGGATTTCTTCCAATTAGTTTTTCAGACATAACTGGCATTAATTGAAAGAGGTTTGTGTTTTGCTTTGCATAGTAATAATCTATGACTACTGTTTTGTAATGTATGTTTTTGTAAAAGGTTGTTAAATAATACTAGTAATGGGGAAGTGTTCATCTAAAATTACTTGAGCTGTCTAAAACCTAGGCATCCAGGCTCCCTCTATAGTCAGGAGAGATGAGCAGCTTAAAGGAACATTCAGTTCACATTAAGAAAAGTATTTTGGAAAAGACTAGATGTCAATAACTGCTTTAAGTGAATAAAAATTGATGGCTAAAGTTATGAGAAATTAATCATGCTTTTGTAACTGGGTGACTTTTACTACCAGACAATACATTGCAAGTAGTTGTGGATATAGTTTCTTAATATTTTTAGTATTTTAGTCTGTTTTGTTTTTGGTTTTTTAACCCCAGTAACTGGGATTTTAGAGCTTGAGCTTTATCATGCCAGTGCTTGATGCTTCCTTTAACACAAGGTAGATAGCCTTCTAGATGTGTGTATGCTGCTTTTCATTGACTCTAAAGGGAGCCTTGGTGACTAGCTCAAATGTAGGTGTTTACAACACCTACTATTTGGAAAAACTTTTCATTTTCTTGCTAAGAGCCCTGAGCTAAGGTTTTGTTTGTTCTGAACTAGCTGGCAAAACCAGCATTTCCTTCGTTTATCACTGATTTGGAGGACAGATATAATACAGTCTTGGTAAGTGAATAAAGAACAATTGCTTTTCTTTACAAATTAGAATTGTGATATTTTAAATATTTAGAACTATTATTTGCAACTGTGTAAAACCTGCATGCTTGTGTTGTAAAAAACTGTGAATAGCTTCTGTAAAAGCATGTCATATGTAGGTGTGTTAAGCAAGGAACTTAAATTTATTAATCTTTGTTGTCTTTGGATATTGCTGAACATGTTATCCTGGCAGCCCTTTAATAATGGGCAAGCCATATGGATGTAAATACTCAATATCAATAAAATATTAAATACTTGATGATTGCAATTCTGAATATCCTTGCTTTTTTTGAGAGCTTTTTTAAACTAGTAGTGTGACTGGGTTATTTAAGTTGCTTGTGATTATTTTGATGCTTTTTTGTTTAAAAAGTAAACATAGTCCTTGAATTTTTATGAACATTCTCGAGGTTATTTTCTCTGTTTAGAAATTATTAAACTGCATTTCAATTTTAGATTTCAGGAAAGCTAAGATTACTATTTAAAGACATTTTTATAGGATACTTAAAATGAAATCAAAGGAGCTAAGTATTTCTGTAGATGGAGCCTTGGTGGAGGTTCTGTCAACTGTAAAACCTTCTGGATTTACTGTCCGGTTGTTGTAACTTCACATGCAGTAAGACAAGCAACCTTAAAGTGAATTTCCTATAAGAGATTTTCAGGTAAGTATTAATTTACAATGCACAAATAGAGTTTGTGAAGCATGGAACAAAAGCTAGAGTTAGCAATAGACTAACCCTTTTTCTTGAGAATAATGGTGTCACACATGTTTCATTTGTTCTTCAAATAGATGTTATTCTTGTTAAAAATCGGGTGGCATTCTGCCCTTGAACTTCTTGGGTGTTTTTTCTTAAATTGGCTGTAGCCATTATCCAGAAAAATACTTCTCTCTAAACACTGAAATGATCTGTCTGGAAAACTCCTTGCATTCATTTTGATGGTTCTGGTAAATAGTTTATAAAAACATATACAAGATAACTGATCAGAATCTTTTCCCAAGGGAATGACAGCTTAATGCACTAATAAGAAAATATATGATGAAACTTTCAAATAAATTTGTTCTGAGACTGTTGCCACCAATCCACGCTAAAGGATTCCCCCACCCATCACTGGTCAGCCTTACAGGATAGTGAAAAGCGTTGCTTTTTACATTTTGCTTTTTCTCGTACCTTCAATCCTCATGAAAACTGAACTGTTTTGAAAAGTTCCTAACATTGGTTTATTTTCATTCCATTTTTTTCAATGGAAAAAGAGGAGGGACATTAAGGTTAGAACCACTGTTAGTCCACAGTCGGCAAGGAGTGCACCAACTGCTGTAGTCAACAACTTTAATGCTGTTTCTTATGTATTGTTGTAGTCTGTAAAGATTTTTTTTTTTCCAGGGCTTCTTCCATTAGTTTTAGGTGAGTGAAAGCCAGGACCAAAAGACTCTAAACTAGATTAGAATGGAAAGTATAGGAGGGATTATTTGGAATGAAGTTCACCCAAAACAGGGTGATACTGTTTAGTGCTCTGGTGTCCAGTGAAACTGGTCAGCAGGCTTCTTCTATTTATATACTTTGATCTGCAGTAATAAATGTGCAGAGAAAATGATTCTGAAACAAAAGACTGCCTGTAAGCCTTGTCTGCATAAATGTAAGCCTTTCAATGACTATAAGAAAAGTTTTCTCTCTCATGTTAAATTAAAACAATAAAGTTAACTTTCAGGTCCTGTGAAAACCAGATTAAGACCTAACTATTGCTGGTTTGCTCTGTTCTCCATCTAGTTTTCTTACCTATTAGAAAGCTATTTCTCTCCAGCTTCCTGTCTCCAGTTCTGTCTTGACATCTCTGATACCTGGCATTTTTATAGTTCAGCGGTGTTCTTTGAAAACCTACGTACGCCATGTTTGGTCTTGCCGTATGAAAATGTGCCGAGATAGTTGTTTCGTGTTGCATAGCCTCCTGAATACCATCTCAGAGGGCTGGAACACATTTCCTATGAAGAAAGGCTAAAAGAGTTGAGATTATGTCCTTTCAGTACTTAAAGGGGACTTACAGGAAAGATGGGGACTGTCTTTTTAGCAGGACCTATAGCAACAGGACAAGGGGTAATGCTTTTAAACTAAAAGAGGGTAGAATTAGACTAGATAAAAGGAAGAAATTTTTTTTACAGTGGGGGTGGTGAAACACTGGAACAGGTTTCACAGAGAAGTGGTAGATGCCCCATCCCTGGAAACATTCAAGGTCAGGTTGGATGTGGCTCTGAGCAACGTGATTTACTTTAAGATGTCCCTGGACCATACGGGGGGGGGTGGACTAGATGGCCTTTAAAGGGCCCTTCCAACCCAAACCATTCTATGATCTCAGAAGCATAAACTGTGTTCTGAGAAGTTGAGGGGTCATTACCAAATGCCATGCTATGTCATGTCACTGTGTTGTAAACTGCAGAATTGACTGCACAGACATTATAATGTATGTGGACTAAATCTACATTTCAAACCTGAAATTTCCCTTCTGAGATTATACACCCCTACTGCAATAGCAAAACATTAAGTTTATAGGTGATGCAAAAAAAAAAAAAAGTTATTAGAGGAATTTAGAAAGACTGTTCTTCTAGAGAAAACTAATAAATGTTTGGAGATCATATGATGTTTACCTCCATCTAAAATTTGTTTTAAGGGTATATTTAACCTGTTTTACATTTTTGTTTGTAGTAGTTAGTTACTAGAATTGTTCCTTGGTTATGTGCTCTTGCTGTCTTAGCAATTACTACATACTATGATAGTTTCATTTTTAAGTGTGACCTGAGAGAATATATTACTGACATTCTTTTTTGTCTATGGCTTAGTGATGATTATGTTTTGTAAGAAATCAAGCTATTAAAGCAGTTCCTTTTAGAAATATGTAATGTTTTTACTTTGAGGAGTCATCTTATTTTTGTTGCCTTATTTTATTGTGTATTTGGGAAAAAAAAAGCAGAGTTAGATGACTTATGTAATGCCGCACTTACCTTAGAATTGTATTAAAAAGACTTTTGCATGTTTTGGTTTTGTATCTGAGCAGGTTGGATGCATGTTATGACCTACAGACATCTAAAACTTTAAATGCTACTCTCAGTCCCCGTTTATAAAGCATAACTTTTCAGTTAGTCACCTGGACTTTGTCAGGTGTGCCTTACAAACTGAAGCAGTTAATTACACACCTAACTTCAATGTGCAAGATGCTTTTGCTTATACTTAAGAGCTTCATTTGATTCTTTCTGTGCCAAAGCATTTGTTGTCTTTGAGAGTGATTTGCAGTAAAATAATTGGAAAGGGTTTTTTAAATTTGTGCACACATTTGTTGAATACGTTATACAAATATTTAAAGCAGCTGGAGAAGATACTGTTTTTGAGAAAACACACTTTTAAAAAAGGCCAGACTAAAATTAGTCTTTAGTCCCTTTTACCTATATTTTTGGTTCTTAACTGTGCGTCATTTTTCCAGTATTTTTATAAGTAATATAAAAACTTCTGGCCTATTAGAAAAGATACCTTTAAATATTAAAGAAAAATGGAGTTTACTCCCTGAGTGCTGCCTTAGCAATGGAGTTTTTGAAAGTACATCCTGGGGTAACAGTACTCTGGCAAGTCTTTGCTACACAGTTAGAACTGTCTGATCTAATGATGGTGGGAAAAGCTTGCTTTTCATGAGCTTATTTCAATTCAGCAGGTAGTATTAGTTTCTTAGTCAAGAATTTTGTCAGTATAATTACATCCGTGCTAAATTTTAGCTGTTGTGGTAATTCATACCTCATCTAAGCTACCTAGGCTGCAAAATCAAAATTGGTGAGAATAGATTTGACTTAGATATGCCAGTTTTCCTTAGCTCCTTCTGAACTTTTCAAGACTTTCATGTCTGCAGCATATGCTCTTATGAAATACACTTTTTAGTATGGGCCAACTGAAAGTTTTTCTGTAGTTATGGTTTAAAATGCATGATGTAACAACTAATCTGTTGTGATTTTCACTCTAAAATTTGGTTGAACCAAGAATGTTGGGGTTTGTGTGCTTTTTTTATTTTGGGGTGGTGCTTTTTTCTTTTTCCCCTTTTTTTTTTCTTTTTTCAGTGACCAAATATGTTACTGTGGAATAAGACCTATCTGAATGCCAAATCTTAGTTTTCTTTGGATAGAAGAATCTTTTTTGCTTGTCTCAGTACAAAACTTTTCAGCTAGTGAAAGCTTTATCCTCAGCCAAACCCAGGGCTTCATGAACAGTTTTGAAAAAGGCTTCCAGGTGGAGAAAGGGTGGCTAGTTTGTAAGTGAATGTGAATATCAATGTATAACATGATAAACTTTAAAATTATATAAACGTTAGCATAGCCTTCATTTTTTTTCCATTAAAAAAAAAAAAAAAAAAAAAAA